>JAWDEX010200334.1:0-40465 GCA_035221805.1 Trichilia hirta
GGCAACTGAAAGTTTTAGAACGCATTTGAACATCTTAACAATATTCTTGTCGTATAAAGATAAGTTATGCATGTTTTTTTTTATTTTTTATTTGATTAAATAATTTAATCAATTAAGACAACTAATTTACTTTGTTGATTTTCTTTAAAATGTAGTAAATGATCTATTATTTGCTTTCAAAGTTTATATACACTAATTGGATGTCAATTATTTTAAATAAAGTTTATGAAAATTTAGCTCATTATTAAAATTTTACCAAACTTTTCTTCTTATTTTTTATCATTAGAAAACAATTAAATAGTCACAAGAAAAAGAAGAAATTATTGAAAACAATTTTTCTATCTTTTTTTCTTTTTTCTTTTAAAAAATGATGAAAATACTATGTTTTTCTTATTCGCTTGTTTTCACTGTAGGTTTTCTAAAGGATGAATTCAATTTTAGTTTATTTCAAATTGGAACCCATGTGTAAAGCACTAAAACAAAATATAATTGGTTTATTTTCTTTAATTAATAAATATTAATAATGAAAAAGCAAGTTATATAAATGTCAAAATACTATAGGTTAAGATTTTAAAAAATTATTCAATTTTCATTAATAAAGTTTCATTAATCTTTATTAATGAATAATTACACACATGCATAATTAATTAATTAATTAATTTTTTTTTCTTTAATTCTCTAATCAAATTAAAGAATTAATCTTAACCATATATTTGGTCAACGAAGATTTAAGAAAAATTTTACATTTGACAAAATTATATTATGTCATTTGTCATTCAAAGATTTATTTTAATTAAATAACAATTATTTAGTTAATAATAAATAAATTTATTTATTTATTAAATTCTTGATATGTAAATATATTTTTTAGGCTTTCATATATCAATAAATTATATTTATGATAGTTTAAATTATTATAACATTTCTCGAACGTACGGATGCTAATATTTCTTTGTCGAAAAATTTATTCTTTACTTTAAAGAACTAATAATATAATTCGACCATTATATTGAATCATATTCATTTTCGTCAATACAAAAATGTTATAACTATTGACAATCACTATTGGCTATTGTATGCGATCCCTCGAGTTTACCACAAGCTAAATATGAATATATACAAACATTTCATATTACTTTGATACAACACATTATACTCAAAGTTCTCAGTGATTATGAGTGACATCTAGCAAGATATCATGATCTCTAAATACGATGAATAAAGGTTCTAAATCGACTCATATAGTCGTACGTCCATGTAATAAAGTCCCTCTATTGTCAACTCCCGATTCTCAGTAATTATGAGTGACATCTAGCAAGATATCATGATCTCTAAACATGATGAATGAATGTTCTAAATCAGTTCATATAGTCGTACGTCCATGTAATAAAGTTCCTCTACTGTCAACTCCCGATTGAGTACGAATTATGAAATTATCAAATCCCTAACTCAATCATAAGATTAGAGACTCGTATCATATACGAGATCTGCTTATTTGCAAAACTCATTTTCAAATATGCGTATTCCGGCCAAAGATTTTAACTCCCGTGTATGACACCTCTTCTTAGGATCTCAAGTTCAAATATTTGAGTCAACAGATTTCATCTTGATCATTACCTGTCCTCATACAATAAGAATAAACTGTCAGCAAACTTCTTTTATCAGGTGTGGCTAGCCTAATGCAATATATACAAGTGAACGATGTGTCTCAGTGTAGAAAGCAGTCGTGACATCTCAGGTCAAAAGATTAGTGATACACTAGTACGGCTGTGTGATGTATTATTGATTATGGATAATCACTCGTGTGATTTGTCACATTTGATTATATTCGGTAATACATTCACTAACGTAATACTCATATTTATACTCTTGTAATATGAGACTCGTCACTCAACTATTAGTATTAAATACTAATCATTGACAGCAACAAAACATGCCAACCATGCAATATCATATTCCTTAATGATATCGCCTTAATTGAAAATTTATTAAGATGTATTTAAATTATAAACTCTGTACTCATATGTACAACTCATTGTATATAAAATCTTGACACTTAATATATTACAAAATCTTATTTTATATTGATAATTAAATAAAAAAATAACAACTAAATAAATATAAAATATTATTTTATTTTATATATATATATAATGCCTTGAATAATATGATATGATTAGATTAAGGACGTATACGAAAGAGCAACTTCATTTTAACTCGCTGGTTAGCCCCTTAATTTCAAAAACGATTTTCTTTTCTCTTGTGGTGGTTGCTGTCCAAAGTGTCCTTTATCATGCCTTGGCATCTCATTTCTTCCGGTGCTCGAACTCTAGTTGATTGCTTTGATTTTATTTGTATTCGTCGTTTGTTTCTTGTTTTTCTAAATTATTTTGCTAAATAAGTGGAAAGAATGGAGAACCACATCAGCACTCTGTTCCTGTCTTCTTCGTATTATATGTATTTATTGTAAGCTAGGAAACTGTTCCAGTAAAATTCATGAATGCGGCCTTTCATTGAAGTTGTTTTCATTCCTTGCGGATCTGTCATCTATTTTGTAGCCTACGTCTGCGAGCATGCCCTTGTAATCCAAGCAAGTATTGTCCGCATGGGTTTGGAAAACAACAAAGAAATTTAAGACAATGATGACGTTTAAGGAGAAATGGAATAAATTAGGGATAATTATGGAATTAAAATTGGTGTTATAAAAAATTATACGTTTCTAAATATTTCAATAATATAAATAAAGCAAAGGGGAAAAGGGGACGCAAAAGAAAATTGGAAGGCTGTAAGTAAAATCACTTGATGTATCAAGATAAAAGAGTTCGGACTGCATTCATTTTAAAATTATTGTAGCCATCTCAAAGCACCCGGTCCCATCCTCACTCCACCGATTTACTGTTTAAGGTAATTTATTATTAATATTTTATTTTTATTAATTAAAATAATTGGGAGCTGTTGCAAACGTCAATTGTCGATCACATTCGCCACAAATCAGTATTGGTTGTCAGCCAACCATTGTTAGTTGCTAATTTCTTCTTTTTTTATTTTTTTATTTTTTTCGGTTAACCCTGAATTCATTGCTAATCGTTAGTTAAATAATGTTTGTTTGAGCATAAAAATCACTATTTTTTTGACAAAATGATTGCCAAAATTTTAGTATTCAAATATTTAATTTCTAATTTATGGTTAATTGCTTGTTGGAAAGCGATAATGATGTTATGAACAAGGATTTTCGGTAATGGTTGGTGGCGGAGCTGGATGGGTAAACAGTGACAAATGATTTAGAATATTGAATTATTAATAAAATATAATATTCAATAATAAAATATATATATTTTTTTTATAAATTTAATATACTACAATTCACTATATTTTATAATTTAGTACGTGTTATTACGAAACACACTCTTTGACATTACCATAGTTACACGATCTAGTCATTAACAAGGTTTGGAGGCCCCCATCCCACCCCCGGGAAGCCCGGTGGTGCGTGTCCTCTTGCACGGGCATTAGCTTTCAAGTTCACTGCATTACCCAAATAAACAATGCCATTTTACGGACAAAATTTTGTTTGAACCCAATGATACCAAAATTTACCATGCGATTTCCATTCAAAATTCCTCGACAAAAAGTATCTTATATATATATATATATATATATGACTTAAATTTCGCGTAACTGTCTGTGACAACCGACGAATACCACAAAGCACTTCGTCATACTTGCAAAATGCAAAACACGCGCGGCAATCAACACGGCAAGATAGTCGTGTAATGTCAGATAATATTAATAGACTTGTGGGGAGGTAAACGATAATAATCCTTGCAGCAACACTTTTAGCCTTTTCAGGTTCGAATCCGGAAACGTTTATTGCTCGCTCCAGAAGATATTTTGACAAATCACGTTATGCCACGTAGCACACTACCCTGTCCATAACCAATCGTAGAAGTATGCTTTCTCATTAATCAGTACACTTCCCGCCACGTGGAAACAAAAGGACACTCCTTGTCATTTTGTTAACTCTAGTACCCACTCTCGTCATTTCCCAGTTCCCGCAACTTCTCCCTCCATCCGTGCCTACAATGCTACAACTACGAAGTCGTCTTCTCTCTAGACTAGTTACTCCAAGACCGACAAAACCCAATAACTTCGTCCTGATATTTATCTTTGACTCAACTAAAATCAGTGGACGATTTAGCCGTCAATGGCGGCCAGGGAGAATACCGGCGAAACGACCTTGCGTTACGCGTTTGGAAATGTTCTCTCATTTTTCATCCTCCTACTGATCGGAGTTCTAGCTTTCTCGATCCGTCTCTTCTCTGTAAGATCTCCAATCATCTCATTTTCTAGATCTGATCCGTAGCAATATCATAAAATTTCGTTATTTATCGTTTACTGATCGGAAAATGAATGAAAAGAGTCGAAGAAACTGGTTTGCCCTCAGAAATTAATGCTTGAGATTCAAAATCAATATTCGTCACATTAATTAACGAGCAAATGGAGTAAAAGAAAAGAAAAGAAAAGACAGTATGAAATTTATTGGCTTGGATTTTAAATTTTAACATTTTAATTTTCTTTTTCGTTGCACCACTTGATGCATTTTCAGAGCAACCGTGAAATTCATGTTTCCAGTCAAATGTTTTCCGAATGCAATTCTTCTAACCCTTAATATCTGGAGGAAAAGAAAAGAAAAGTTAAAAAGAGTTATTTTGTTATAGTACTGGCAACATTTTTAAAGGTACCAAAGGTAGGTAGGCACGATATTTCATGGCCCTGTTTTCTGTAAAAGGCAGTTAATTATATTATTGTAGTACAATGTATTGTCTCACAGATTTACCAATTAATTTACAGGTTATAAAGTATGAAAGTGTCATTCACGAGTTTGATCCTTACTTCAATTACAGAGTCACTCAGGTTCTTTTTTTCTTCTCATATAAGATTCTTTTCTTTGGGTTAGGTCTTTTATTTTTTGTTTTGTGATTACTCCTTCTAGCTGTAAAGAAGATGAGTAACGGGTATATTTGTTGGTTTCAGTTTCTAACGAAGAATGGTATATATGATTTTTGGAATTGGTTTGATGATAGGACCTGGTAATTGCAATTACAGTACTACTGTGAATTGGTTTAAAATAAGTTGCTATATCTTGTTACCTTGTTACTATTTTGAATCATTTGATTGGGTTTGTATGCAAGGTATCCTCTTGGTCGTGTGATTGGTGGAACTGTTTACCCTGGCTTGACCTTGACAGCAGGCACCATATGGGGGTAAGCACCTTAGAGTCAACAGTAAGATTTAACTGCTTAGTTTTATTGTTACTTTTACATACTTGCCCTTGATGGAGTTTTCCTGTTGAAAATACCTAGAGTGATTGGTAAATTTGCTAATTTGTTGAGCCATTGCTCTTTTGAGACAGGATATTGAATTCTCTGAATATTCCTTTGTCGGTGGAGACTGTCTGTGTGTTCACTGCACCTATATTTTCTGCTTTTGCTTCATGGGCAACTTTCCTTCTAACTAAGGTTTGCATCTACCCTCATGTATTTTATTTGGATATTATTTTTTTGACTTCAAATTTAGTTATGCTATTTTATTGCTCTTCTATAGGAAGTTAAGGGTGCTGGTGCAGGACTGACAGCAGCCGTTCTTCTGGCCATGGTATATATTTCACTGGGTAGTTTTTCCATTTATTGAAATGATTTTCCAGTAGAGATTAGCAACAGCAAGACTTCTTATCTTATGACTAGTCCTTGGAAGATTTGATGTATAAAGTATATCGTTCTGTTTCTATTAATTTGGATTTATGTTTGAATTGATACATGCATTTTCATATCCCACTTCTGTTTCTCCTGAATAATTGAGTCAGATGTTAAGTGATTAAGACAAAAATATAACATGTTCATTTTTAAATGTTAGGCTTAAATGCAGGAATTTGTATTATTAGGGTCTAAGCATCTGTACTGAGCTTCTTAGGACCTTAATGCAATATTTAAAAAAGCAACAAGGTTCATGGTTGGAATTCTTGTTTGGAAAATTTCTTTTCCGTTGGTAGGAAACATGGTTAGCTGATGGATATTGTTGCACTTGGTTCTTTAATATTAATGATAATAATATTAGCGATAGCCTTTATTATTGTTATTATTATTATTATTATTGCTAGTTATTACTATTATTGTTATTTCATTGTGGGTAGTGAAACTCTGGAGCCTGAGTCAAGCTCAAATATCCTAGGTGACTAGTTGACTTAATATTGTAGTATAAACTGCAATGCATAGTACTGGCAATGGAAGTTCTATATGGTTTGTTATGTTGTTTTACATGTTTAGATAATGATGTATGACAAAAAGTAAGGGCAAAATATAGTTAGGAAGTCGTAACTAAGTCTTGTGTAGTTTCATGTTTAGTTGGGATTCTTATTTGTCTTTTTGTTTAATTAAGGTTTTTAGTTTATTTTTTGGGTTGTAGTTTAGGTATAATTCCTTTGTTTATGGTGAATTATTCTTTACTTAGGATGACACTAGTATAAATAATCTTGTTATTTGGTAGTTTATTTGGCCATTTAATCAATAATATTTCAGTTTATTCTTTTGTGGCTCATCTCTTGTTGTAAATTTAGCAAACCTCTATTTGAGAGGCATCATTCTGTTGCAAATTCAAGAAATGCAATAGAATGACGTCTAGTATCTGTTTCATACTGCTTAAGCAAATATATTGTTTTTGAAATATGCTGTGACGTCTGTATGGTTGTCTTAGTCCATGTTTAATTTATGACCATGCAGAACTTGTGTTGTCTGACGACTGACATAGTCCTTAACAATCCATACCACGAGTTCTTAGTTGTTATGTTTGTTTTTGCAGGTTCCATCATACATATCTCGATCAGTGGCTGGAAGTTATGACAATGAAGCCGTAGCTATATTTGCCTTGATTTTTACTTTTTATCTTTACATAAAGGTTAGTTTTCATTTGAAAAGGGCAGTTTGTTTCATCACTTTAAAACTTTTTTAACTGAGGAATAAGCAGACCAAACATACTGGCTGACATTGTGTTCCTTTTGACTGATACTGTAGGGAACACTTGCTAGAATTTTTCTACATAATTTATACTTTTATATGACTGTTTTCTGATTTGAACTATGTGCCATATGCAGGCACTGAATACTGGATCCCTCTTTTATGCCACTTTAAATGCAATAGCATACTTTTACATGGTAAGAATTGTATGCTTATATTGTTTTGCATTTTAACATGTTTACGTTTATTTTTACATTGTTTTGTCCTCCAGGTTTGCTCTTGGGGAGGTTATACCTTTATCGTTAATCTTATTCCCATGCATGTGCTTCTGTGCATTGTAACTGGCCGCTACTCTCCTCGATTGTACATTGCGTATGCTCCTCTTGTAAGTATTCTTAGCACTCTTGAATTGTTGATATAATCAAGAAAATAAAAGGTCCATAAGTTTAAGCATGATCAGTGAAGCTTGCATTTTTAACATTTTTATTGTAGAAAATGAAGAGTAGGGACTGGCTAAGGCTTTTTGTTTCTCTTTTATTTCTTTATGTGGTGAACATAAGTGTTCCTTTCTTTAACTTCGGACTTATATTTGTATATTATCATTTGTCATCAATATTATCTGCTTGTTGATATTCTAATTCAAGATTTTTGCTTGATGCCTACTGGTGAAAAATTAAAAGAACTATAGCTTTCGATGTAAAAGTATTCTACTGAAGGTGTGTTCTTTTTTGTGGCCAAGTTTTGGAAACTCTTTCTGTTTTATACTAGTACATTATTGGCATCAATTCAAAAACAAGCATGCATGCATTAAACAGGGGATATAAGAGGAACTTGTACTTTTATAATACATAAGCTACAGCCTTTGTTAAATTTGTGGGGGAAGGTAGATATCTTTCTGCACTTTTTGCTATCTATCTTGAAATACTGCTATCAATATAAGGCAGAACCTCCTTTTTCCTTGAAACGTTTTGGTTTCTGTTATAATTCTAACTTTATAACTGCAGGTGGTCCTGGGAACGTTGCTGGCATCATTGGTGCCTGTCGTTGGATTTAATGCAGTCATGACGTCAGAACATTTTGCCTCATTTTTGGTGAGTGGAGTTTCATTTGGCTGAAATCCGTAATTTGTGGTTTTTTGTTGTTAAAATTTGAATCTATCAGACCTTGTAGAAGTGGAAAAATTAGTAGTTAACTGTTACTTGCCTGCTATGCCATACTGGCTCTTCAATCTCTGAACTGTGCCAACTTTTAGGACCTGTAGGCCTGTTGAGTTGTAGAATTGGCATTACCAGTATAAAGATGTTTAATGTATTCTGAAGTCTAACGATGCTCAGAAAAAGAGGACATGAATGAAAGTAGCATTTATTTGAAATCTTTTGAATATAATACATGGCTTGTGCTAAACTGCTAAATTTTATCTGAAGGTTTTCATTATTATCCATGTGGTGGCTCTTGTGTATTACATCAAAGGGATTCTCTCTGCCAAAATGTTTAAAGTAGCTGTCACACTGGTTGTATCTGTTGGCCTGTAAGCTTCTGTTCTCATGTGGTTTCTTAATACAATGATGATATGACAAAGACATTTTAATTGAAAGAAAGAATACTGGAAATTGGTGATAATCTAGATTTTTGTATAATGCCATACATATTTTAACAGTAAAACTGTTGTTTTGGGGGATGATGATTTGATTTTAAGCACATACTGTTTGTATCAAAGCTTATCTTTGCAGTTTCACATTACCTCCCCTTCAGGGTAGTTTGTATTTCTGTGATAGCAATTCTCATAGCGTTGGTGGCTTCCAGCCCAACAAAGGGATGGAGTGGAAGAAGTTTAAGTCTGCTTGATCCGTAAGTAGCTATTCCCAACTTTTATTTGTGTTCCTTTTTGTTAATTTACTTTAGTGTATACTCTAGGAATAGTCCTTTAAATGTACAAAATGAGGCAAATACAAATTGCAATGAGGGCTACAAGATTTGTTTGATGTAACTTGAGACCTAATTTTGTCTGAACTCATGGATTGTTATTGTTGTGAACTCTTGATTGAGCTATGTTGAGTTACATATTTGTAGAGCCTGCTCCAATCCTCACACGCTTTTGTGCATTTAGATGTTTAAAACAGATTAATGTTTTTTTATACCCAAGTCTTTCTGTATTTCATTTTGATCAGTAACTATACCAGCTAAGAAAATATTTACTAGAATGATTTCTGACTTCTAAATTATTTTACAAACATTTTTTGTTTCCCACTTCTTTTTGCTGCATTCTGGCAGAACCTATGCAAGCAAGTACATCCCAATTATTGCTAGTGTTAGTGAACATCAGCCCCCTACTTGGCCATCTTACTTCATGGACATAAATGTTTTGGCATTCTTGGTTCCAGCTGGCATTGTTGTAAGTTTCACATGCTCAACTCATTGTGGCTTCTCACCTACAAGTTATGTGCATCAGTTGCATCATTATGTTTGTTATTCACTGGCAGGCATGCTTCTTGCCTTTGTCTGATGCGAGCTCGTTTGTGGTCCTGTATATTGTGACATCTGTATATTTCTCTGGAGTGATGGTAAGGAAAACATATGCGGCAGAGAGTCTTTTCTAGTTTTCTTATCTTTCTGCTTTTATAATTCTATGCCATCATTGTTTTGGCTAATCTTACAGGTGCGCCTTATGCTTGTGCTTGCTCCAGCAGCATGCATCATGTCTGGGATTGCTTTATCTCAAGCTTTTGATGTTTTTACTCGATCAATCAAGTTTCAACTACCTGGAATACTTGGAATTTCTGAAGTTGATGTAGGCCTGTTCTTTTTTTCTATACTACAATTTTGCTTTCATCCCATCGGTCAATGCAGTCATTCAGCTGCCTGAAATTTTTTGACTATCAAGGCAGGAGATACTAGCTCTGGTAGTGCTGTACCAGAAAATGCAGCAGCAAAGGCTGGTAAAAGTGAAGAAACATTAAAAGGACGACCTTCAAGAAAGAACAAGAAGAAGGAAAAGGAGCAAGTAGAAAAATGTCACGCTGAAAAGGCTTCTACTAAGTCCAAAAGGGAAAAGAGGCTTCTGGTTTTACCTTACGAGGCATCTCTGGTTGGTCTTGTCTTACTTGTGTTTATGGGTGCATTCTACGTGGTATTTATACTCTTCCTTTATCCATGCCATTATCTGGCACTGATGACTTTTATATCTTTTCTTTATAAACTGAAGTCTGATACGAGGTTCATGTATAAAGAATATAACCGTTGTTGGGAGCTGCTTCTGGTTCATCTTCATAAGTTTTCTTGATAGTGGATATTCAATGTTATCTAGCTAATAAACTCACATAAAGGAAAAAAAAAATGAAACAGCATTAGTAAGCTTTATTATTCAAACGGCCCAAATATGGGCTGTGAAATCAGACGTTTCTTAGTATGGCTCTGATAGATTTGGAACACCCGATTAACATAAGTATCCCAATTTAACTGCTGTTTGCAACTTGCTACCGATTCTAACAAGCTATGCTACCGTAGGTTATACAAGAGTGTTGAAAATAATACTTTGAAATGAATTTTCCTATAGGAATCTTCAGCATACTTCTGGTTTTATTATTTATTGATCAATGGCAACTTCATTGGTCAATGCTTTCTTTCCACCTCTCTCCTTGTATATTGATCTTTTAGCATTCCTGATAAATATGGTGTACACACTATAAATGATTTTTGACCTTGTAGGTTCATTGTGTCTGGGCAGCTGCAGAAGCTTATTCAGCCCCATCTATTGTTCTAACGTCCTATACACAAGATGGTATGCATGTGTTTGATGATTTTCGAGAGGCTTATGCATGGTTGCGTCACAATACTGATGTGGATGACAAAGTGAGTATTCTACTTCCTTGGTTTTTTTTTTATAATAAATTAATTCGTGCCTCCAATCTAGAATTGCTTTCAACTCCATTTCTTTTATAGCATCATAATTTCTGGATGTAGTTGCTTTGTGATCTCCTTTTTAAAATCTGAGTGCACAGGTGACATGATTATCAATTTGATTTGGTTTTCCTCTTCCACACAGTCCTGGAATATTAGCGTCTTTGTTTTGATTGAAATTCCTTATTAGGGCTTGTTTCAGCTTTTTGGAGAAGATGCAAAAATTAAGTTATAGATTGATTATAACTACCTGATTACAGGAAGACGACAGCAGAAAACTGGAAGTTGGGTGATCAATCCTAATTATTGATTTGGTTAGAGTTTGTGACTGTGTAGAGAAGGGATTGACAAGAATCTGACATTATTAGTATCACTTCTTTTTTGTTACGACCTGTTTGAAAAATCCATATAACATTGTTCCTATATTTTTCCAAAGTTTGATATAGAAAGGTATGAAATGATGCATGTATTGAGCATCTACAGCAACAGTGGAATTTGTATTATGTACTAGGTTTAGCATATGCAACTTTTACAGTGATGGATTCATAACTTCAGTTGTAGGTTAATGTGTCTTGCAATAAGATTGAACCTTCTAACATGGCATTTTCCTTTTTGGTTTATTTGTTTGCCAATTTTTAGCCAAATGAAAAGTAGTGACATCAATTGAACTTTGTCAGGTTGCATCGTGGTGGGACTATGGCTATCAAACAACTGCCATGGCCAACCGGACAGTCATTGTTGACAATAATACGTGGAACAATACTCATATTGCAACTGTTGGGACTGCCATGTCTTCTCCTGAAAAGGCTGCGTGGGAAATATTTAACTCTTTGGATGTACAATATGTTCTTGTTGTCTTTGGAGGTATAGATCCCTTCTTTTATGTTCAGATCACTATACCCTAACAAATATCAGTCTCATGGATTACTTCACTCTTTAGGTCTCATTGGTTACCCCAGTGATGATATCAATAAGTTCCTGTGGATGGTTCGTATAGGAGGGGGTGTTTTCCCTCATATCAAGGAACCTGATTATCTGGTAGGTCATGTAACTAATAAAAACCTTGGTCTTTTCTCTGAGAAGCTGGTTCATATTTCATCTTTGGTGCTACTTTAATTTGCGTATAATTTTACTTTGTGGTTTATACCTTTGCTTTCTGTCTAAAGAGGGATGGTCAGTATCGGATTGATTCTCAAGCCACTCCAACCATGCTTAATTGTCTCATGTACAAACTTTCATATTACAGGTTTGCTTTTTTTCTGTGAACTAGTGAATTTTCGCGTGTTAAATTTTGTTGTTGGGGTAGTTATTTCATTCCATGTATTCCCTGCAGATTTGTGGAGACTGATGGCAAAGGCTTTGATAGAGTGAGACGGACAGAAATTGGCAAGAAATACTTTAAACTCACGCATTTTGAGGAGGTAAGACAATTTTAAATTTTGATTTTATAAAAGGTGGGCTGGAGTTGCAACATCAAGTCATGTAAATCATTTCAAGTATCTAGATTCATAGAACCCATGTTTCAAGTGGTAAGGACATCGTATGCAGCATTATTTGGGATGAAAATCTAGTATAAAATTTGGGACATGTACCATTATTATAAAATACGTTATATTTTTATTAACTAAAATTTTGCATTTTAATTTTTATCATTCTAAATGAAAATTAATTAAATATAAAGTGCAATTTGAATTTATAAATTATTTATGAATAGTTTATCCATAAAAGTATGCTTACAAATTTTTTGGTACTTCTATTGTAAATCAATATTCATGAAATAAATTATTCCATGAATAGGGGTTCAATTAATGTATCCCTGAGTATTTATCCCTCCCATTTGTGCTTCCCCAAATCCGGCATACTTCATGTCTTATATTTTGTTTTTAAATTTCTACCCCTGCTCATTTCATGTGTAGTAGTCATTGGTGGATTAGTTATTTCTCAATTAAGGACCCGAGTCTTATTCAAATTTAGGGTATATTTGTAACTATTATGTTTCTACTTGACTTTCGTAAGTACAACCACCAAAGTATCAAAGTAATACGACTTTTATTTGATTTCTAATGCATATCAACCACGCATATCCACTCTTTCCTTTCACAATTTTGGCTTGAAAACCTCAACAACTTAATTTCAAACATACTTCTTAATCTATGCCCCGTCTCAATTCAGGTATTTACTACTCACCACTGGATGGTTCGTATATACAAATTGAAACCTCCAAAGAATAGGATTCAAGGAAAGATGAAGAAATCAAAGTCGGTATGTATTGACTGTTGAATTTTCTGCTAACTCCGTATATAAATGATTTGTTCCCATGTCTTTAACCTACTTCATGGATTTAACTCCTCTCTGTGGCAGAAAACCAACTCGACTAGCTCAAAAAGAAGCAGAGCAAGAAAGAAGAATCCCTGGCAGTAGGAAATATCTTCGTGGAGGCAAATATTTAGATTACTTTTGCATCTCAAATATCACTATACTTGAGCCTTTTGGGATGGATCACACAGGCATAGAAGGTCATTTCGTTGACAGAAATCGAAATGATAAATTAAAAGATTTTGCAACCTTTTCATATGATCTTTGTAGTTTATCCTGCATTATAATGACAGCATTTTTTGAAAGGACGCTAACCCTTTTTTTGGGAAGGACCCTAACCAGTTTGGAATAGTTTGCTTGAGTTCCACAGGAATGCAAGTGTTGTAGTCCTTTCATCGTAAGTTCTTGTGACGTGAATGCCAAATTCGTTTGCCGCCTAAGTTCGAAAGAATTTCATATTGCCAATGTTTATTTCATTTGTATTACTTATTTTTCATTGGCCTAGGCCTATTAAGAATAAGGATTTGCTGGCATAACTTACTGGCGGTTGCGTCTGGTATTGTCGGCCATCAAACACAGCAAATCGGTGTTATGACGCATGCAAACAAAGATTAACCGTATTAATCAGAGTTAATACTTGCAATACCGCTTCAATTAGATTTATGTTGTCATGCCTAATTGAGACCTGGAAAAATTGCCGGATTACGAAGGCGATTACCTTGTATTCTGAAACATGGTGTCACATAGATATCTTTATACTGTTACGCAGCAGCCATTTGATTCTGATGCGATGAAATTTAGTTTTTCAATCAAGCGGTAGCGTAATTAAGGTACATGATAAGCGGCAATTAATTGATTATTGAGAGCGTGATTAATTATTGTCTTCATTCAAAGGAACGTAGCTGTCTTAATCAGGAGTGGCTCAGTTCAATCTGAAAAGAAGTGGATTAATTAAACCCACACCAAAAAAATTCGATTAATGATAATTCAATCCAACTCAATTCAATTTATTTATAACCCAAATCATGTCAAACTAATCATTTGAGTTGGGTTATACCGTCTGACATGTACTAAGACTACATAAATTAATTAAAGGACAAATAATGAAAATTCAAAATGAAATAATTGTATAATAAAATTTAAGAGAAAATTAAACAAAATTAGAATAATTTTTATTGATCTTGGGAATTAAAACTAAAACTAAAAATTTTAATTTGTGAGGATAATATAAAGTTTTTAAAAGATCAAAGTTCAAAAGTTCAATACGACAATAATTTAAAATTAAATTTTGTACTCAAAAAATAATCTCGGCTTTGAATCTCCTAATATTCCGTATATTATACCGACTTCGAATCTTCTACATTTTAAACATTTAACCAACTAATAGAATTTTTAAAAAATTATAATTGAATTAGAATACAGCAAATAAAAATAAATTTTAAATGGTAACTTAAAAACAAGAGAGAGTAGGTCAAAACTGAAAAAACAAAATAATGCATATTTTAGTATATAAACATGAGATATTACAATAATAATGGATGAGAAAGAGATTAGTCAGTTATTGAGTTTACCTTGGTCAAAAGATAAATTTACCGTATCCAAAAAAAATATAAGACATGTCCTGCTGCATATTTGTGGTAGACAACAATATGAAGATGAAAAATAATACAAAACTCAAAAGAAATTAATCAAGGGCTCAATTTGATCATTATTGACAGTTACAATAGTTAATTTATATTTAGAAACAATGTAAAAAAAGATAATGTGCCTTTTTTTTTTAAAGATAAGACAAATAATTCATTTTTTTAAAATAAATTATAATAGAATTATACTAAATTATTAACGATATAAAATTTGAGTTTGATTATTCAGATTGAAGAATATCAACTCATTATAAATTTAATTTGAGGTGTTTTAGCCCAATTCCATCTAAATAAATTTTAAATTTAAATCAAACCGAATTATTTAATTTGCTTTCTGTTTGAGTTGCAGGTTACGTGATGCTAAGCCCACCCCTAGTTTTTGCCGTCCAAATTAGACCCCATCAACAAATTGAAGGATTCATGACCAAGCCCCATGCCCTGAAAAATTATTTACGATGTTAGAAAACCTGTGTTATGTCTAAAGTACCTAGGAATAGAGACATCCCAAGCCAACCCCAGAAACAAAAAACTATAGACGAGCGATCCGCAACTAATCTTTGGTTAGTTATAGTCCAAATAGTTACCAACAAAACAAACTGATTTCTATAGGCCACTGTTAATGAATGACACTGCGTTAACTAATTGCGTTCCCCTTAGATTTTAATAATGTTAGGTCTAATCCAACAATACCAGAAATTCCAGAACATATACGCAATCAAAATTCAATTTCTGTTCCAACAATAAGACACAAAATTATGGGTTTGTAGTTATTTGGAAGGTCATTGTACAAAGCAGACTATCAAGTCTGAGACAAGAAATAACCTGATGTAAATGACATATCTACACAAACAACAAATTTCTTAAAATTCTATCGACTCTAGCTCTGTAGTTTGCAGCTCGTCACCGTTCCCTTCTACAAATATGACAAAAAGTGCATCAAGGAAGAAAAATTACGAGTAAGAAGCCCAAAAACCTTACCTTCTCCGTTGAAGGCCTCTAGATGTGGGCTATATTAGATAGAAGATTCGTCCTCTCAGATAAAATGATAATCCAGCTCAGGATGCCTAACAACCAATGCTAACACCAACCTTAAAGAATTATAAACCCTCAAGTCTCACTCTTTATAGCTGGTAAGACCTCTAACTGAAAGAATCCGGCCAATAAAATTACTATACATTAGCTGTCTTTTGCCTACAATTACATCCACTAATCAAAGCTCCCTGCCAAGTACACGCTGTAGGAATATTTGCCTACGGTGAAATAACTTATATCAGCAAGGCTATAAGAATCAGCACCATTGTAATGTTGACCTAAAAGTAGCTACAATTTCTTAGGTAAGTTGTACGTCTTCTTAAGGAATTTTGCAGCTGTCTCATCACTCCGGTAACACAAAACTCGCAAGACTGTGTTTGGCTCAGCGGGATTCCATTGCCCAGAAGTTGGAGGTAATGGAAGTCTAGATTTAGCAGAAGAGCCATAACTCTCCAAAGTCAAATGTTTGAATTGCTCAATTAGGCTCTCAGTATTGTTATGATATAAAGGAAGAACACGTTTAACTGAAGTTGAAAACTTGCCTATCAAATCAGTTGGTAATCCATCCCCATTGGACCAGAAAAGATCCATTAGAAACTTAAAATCCTCTTCTATCATCTCAGAATCTCGAAGAGTGAAAGCTCGGGAAGGACCTCCGGCAAGCAAAACCAACAAGAACCCTTCAAATGAAGCTTTCATAATGTCAGTAATGACACGTGTTCTGGCTCGATCATGCACAGTTGATGAAATAATTTCCAAATAGTGTTCAAGTTCCTGAAGAAATGGTTCAATCCTAGAAGATGAAACTTCCCCTACGTATAAGCCATCCCAAAGAACATGACTTAGGTCATGGAAAATGATCTTGTAAGCTGCTGCCTCAGAGAGTTGTTGGATCCCTTCCACACAAGCAGCAGCTGAAAGCTCAAACGTTTTGTCCATCCCATTTGCAATATTGTCTGCATGAGTGGAATGAGAATTCCTCAGATGGTGGACTGTCCTCTTCTCCAAGATCTCCAATTCTTTTCGAAGGTGCTGCAAAGTATTAATGCGACAACATAGTTGGGGTATTCCAAAGGAGCTGCCCCTATTTGTGGCCCCAACCTGAGATTTCCTCTTCTGTGCTGTTTGCAACTTTTCTCTCCGTTTGAAAACACCAAATTTTGCCCCTGCTGTACACCTCGTCAGACCAGGCATGGCAGGAACAAAAGTATTTCGGCTTCCTGTAAATTGGTAAAGAATATAAAGTTATTATGGAGATAAATGAAAAAAAAATAATCTTTCATGCTTTGCAGATCATACCACAGCCTGATTTTGCCTTTAATATGTAATGCTGAAGACATCCATCAAGACCACTAATCAATTCAGGAAGCAAGACTGAATGTGTGGGTACTGGCAACATAAAGAATGCTTCCAAAGTTTCATCTACAGTTCGAAGAGCTTCAACAGCTGAGGGAGCAAAACTATCTTTATTTGCCTGTGGGCTCCAAACCTACCGAAAAGGCGTAGACAGGTCAGGATTAAGCAAATAGAAGTACATTTCAAATAAGTTTTTTGGAAATAGCAATACAACGAAAGAAAATTGAAAATTAACGTGATAATGTAACCAATTGCCACAGCCTACTACAACATTCTGAAATGAATGAAACAGCAGGTTTTGCTAATTCTCTTACTCTTTGGCATCACTAAAAGATTGATTAGGAATTATAAAACCAAAAGAAAAAAACTCCTAGTGCCATAACCAACCATTGCTGTCATTGCAATATTTTCTAATGTTGTCAGTTCTCCTGGTTGAAGACAATGTTCAACCTAAAGCAGAAAATAGCACTTGGGAGTTGGGTCTCGAGAACCATATTCCAATGTTTTTAGACGTTTAGCTTAGGGTAAAAAAAATAGAAATCATCAGAATGGAGAAATAACCACCACCCACATCTTCCCAACACACCAACAAAGCTGACAACACAGAATTACCATAAGCATAGAAACCACACAGTGATATCAAGATCACCCCAGTTAAATCTCAAGCAGATCAAGAGGTTCAATACCAATCCAATTCAGTAGCATTCCCTTCCAGGAACTTTGATTTACATACTAAAAGAAAATGAACAAACCTCTTGTTGCAGATTCCTGTAAACCCATTCCTTAAGTCTGTCCACTCTAATATTTATCCATGACTTCACCAGATTGGCAAATGCAGCTTCAGTCTCATAAGGAGACATCTCCTGTATTATTGACTTCCCACCATCGTCACTGTCCACCGAATCTTCAACTGCAATTTGCACAAGATTTTTTTCCAATTTGTCAGCAGCTAACAGCACTTGTATAACATCAGGTGTCAACTCAGTAATGCCTGAAACAAACTGCTTCAGCTCGTTTCCATAACAAGAATGAAGGGTGGCTACAGCTACACCTGCTGAAAGAGGATGCCACCTCTTCAGTATAGGGCAAAATATTTCATTCTCATCAAAAGCCAATTCAGTAACATCCTGAGCAAGGATGGAAAGAAAAGGAAGATGATTTTGCTGGTTTTGGGACAACTGCTTGCTGGACTTCACTTTCTTCAATTTCTGTCATCATCAAAAAGGTCCTTGAGTCACATTTTTTAACAGAAAAATAAGCAGGTAAACCTTAATAAAAAGTCGGTCAATATTCTTCAATAAAGGAAACTTGCCTGAGCAAAAGCTGTGCGTAATGAAGATCTTATGTATGAGTCAACCCTTTCACGAGCCACATCAACTTCTTTTTTCTTTCTCCTATAATCTTGAGAGACATCTTCTACCAATATCTTAGCTGACAAAACCCCAAGAGAAATAACACTTTGCATTGAATCAATATTGTCACTATGGAAAGTATCATGATAAGCCTGAAGTCTTTGTTCGGCCCAATCCAATATTGTACTCAATGTTGAACTCAAGATCTTAGAATAATCTACATCCTTGGCTTCCTTCGCATCTTTTTCAACTTCCATCAACAGACTATTGGCAGCAAACAGCAGGTCACTTTCCACTTGGCCAGTAGAAACATAGTGATGAAACAAAATCCAGCAGAAGCAAAGATTATGCATCATTTGATTAATTCCAAGGATCTCCCATGTCTTCTTTATGAGTTCTAGAACCTCATCAACCTCTTCAATAATAGATGTCTCTTCATTAACATCAAAACAAGCTTCTATAAGCATTTGGTAGATTCTGAGATTTAGCGGAAATCCATCCGCCCAGTGGCATTTCTCAGAAACAGATCCATCAAATGATCTGCAAGCCAGAGACATAACAACACTTCTCAAAACTTGCATGGATTCATTGTTCTTTTCAGTTTCGGAGGGTCTATCTAGAGCCCTGCGAATAATTTGCCGAAGTCGCTGTGGAGCAGTATTAGTATTATCTAGTGGCAAGTGTGGATGTAAAATGAGTCCAGACTCAAGAAGCTTGAAATTTCTCCTCTTCCAAGCCTCATATTTTTGCTGACTGGGAAAATCTGTAGACTTAAGCTGCTGCAATAGCTCCATTGGCAGAACCATTGTTTCTATGCGTTTTCCAAGCTGATACAAGCAATAATAAGAAGTCTACCAATTAATTTACGACACTTGTTTAACAATAATGTTCAAACCCGTAAATCAAGTTCTCAAAATAGAAATCCCTTAAAAAAGGAAAGAAATCACTACTAACTAAATTTAGGAAAATAAAATAAAATTTTGGCTTTAGATTATTCCAATCCCAATATAACTAGACAAAAGCTACATGAATAAAGAGTAAAAGGATGACCTCCATAAACAGTTGATAATAAAACAAAAAACCGTAATGGAAAGATTCCATTCAGCTGAGTTGATGAGAAATTTAAGTAATTAACCAATATAATTTTTTTCTAAAATAATTAAAAGCCTGCTAAAACAATGGCCAATCTAAAACTGTTTTCTCTGTCAGAAAATCATAAGATTAATTCTAAGTAATAGAAACGTGCAATTCACTAGCTAGTATTTTTTCCAAACAGAATTTTATATTTTTTTTTTACTTTATCAAAAAACTATAATAAATTTAATTTTTTTTAATTGTATTTCCCGTTTCCCTCAACTTTTCTTATGAACCAAACACGACTTTCTCTCACTCCCTCACTGACCTGACCAGCAGAAATCCTGAGTAACGCTCTTCTGATCCTGGAATCCGTCTGCTCCGAGATTCGCATCTGCACCCTCACCAACTCACCAACCGTCACCGCTCTCTTTCCGATCCCTTGACTCACTGAGTCACCACCGCTACTTCTCTTCTTCACAGATTTCATTCCCAGCGCCTTCTTCACCTTACTGGCCGCACACGAAGTCAGTGATCGCTGCAGAGAAGGTGCCACAACCGTAGCAGGAGCCCTTTCCGTCTTGTCCGCCTGTGATATATAAGTCAAAGGTCTTCCGCCGGAGCTACGGCAAGCCCCAACGAGGATCTCGTAAGCGGTTTCCCGTAGCTCCTCGTCGGACAATTTTGTCTCCTCTTGTGCGAAGGGTGAAAGCATTACTTGGTTTGGGTACGTGGGCATTCTGTGAATGTTATTGGTGTCTCTGTCTGAGTTTTTCCCTCTGAACACCTGAGACATGGTTGAATGAAATTGAATGGTTTTGTCCTGTATCTATGATTCTTGCTTGACTTTTAAGGAAGAGGGATAATAGGATATGTAAATAGAGAATAAAAAAAATGACTTGACTGCTTTATAGAAAGAAAGGAAGATGAAAGATGGAATTTTGTAGAGGCAGAAGGCCTGGCTGTGTCCATTTGTTTTTGCTTAACTATGTCTTGCCGGTATTATTTGTCACCGAGACATTGGATTTGGAAGACTGAATAACGGTGAACCAACAAATAACTTTCGTGTGTTGATGATGAAATATGTAATTTGGAAGAAATTCCGAGTAGACTTTTCTTTTCTGAAATTCAAGCAAGGCGCGTGCCAAGTAGATCAGCGGATACAAATCTTTTGTACTTCGCTGCTATATACATACATCGGATCTATGTATCTGTATATAAAATTTAAATTTTACTATATAAAATTTATAATTTAAAATGCAAAACATAATTTTAAAATTTGCTATATAAAATTTATAATTTAAAATGCAAAACATAATTTTAAATTTACTTTTTTTTTATTTAAATTTAAAAATACAATAATAAGTTGTTTATATAAATGAGTCTTGTATAATTTAACATTAACAAACAATAAAAATAGATAATTGATTGTGTAATAGTAACACTGGTGAAAGAAGAGAAAGTCTTCGTTAAAATAAAATAATATTATTCAGATTTTTTCAGCTTTATTTTTAAATAAATAAATACATTATCTGTCCTAATTAAAAATTAAATTTTGGTAAGGAATACTTTAAGACAGTCGTTAAAATTTATATATTTAATATTATATCAAATATTATAAATAATAAATATAGAAATCAAAATAAGTTTGATTTAGCAAAATTCTTGTTTGTTGAAGAGCGTGTATTATAGATCCGATTTCATAGTTGTTTTGGTCCAACCCAACTGACAACGATTTCTTCATCTTCCTTCAAGGTTGCCTTTAAGGCTATCATCAATCTTCATATTCGATTGATGATGGAATATGGATCCGTCGTAAGTTGTTAATTCTACCTCATGAGCCTTAATTTTTAATTGTACAAAATATTCTATTCGATTCAAATACAAAATTTAGAAAAATTATTTTGAATTTGAACAAAAAATATGTTATGATCAATATCTTCCATTAGTCCATCCCTGGTGTTTAGAATTTTTGTATGGTCCATAATTATTATTTTCAATAAAATAAAGCTAATGACAGTCAAATGAATGACGCAAGGTGTTTGGAATTTATTCGATACAAAATTAGCCAATCGTTTAATTGTTTAGAATTCAGAGAGAGGGGGGCAGTTTCAAATTGTTGTTTGTGATTTGACATTTGGAATATATCCAGATAAGAACAGATTAGATAATAAAATTGAGAAATTGTCATAAACCCACAACGAACGAAAACCATAAATGAAATTTGACCAAATAAAGCATCATTGCCTTTTCTTTGTAATTATACTTCATTTAATTTTGCGTGTTCGAAGAAAGAACAATGAACGGCACGCGCGAGTGAGCAAGTATACAGAGAAATTTTTATGTAATTGCAGTTAATAAAACAAAATTCAATTCATTAACACCTAATTAGTGTCATGAACTGGGAAGGTGAATGGTCGTTCGCAACAAAATCAGTACAACACTCTTGGGAGGTAATTGTCACGTCTTTAATTTTTAGCACATTTTGGTAATTAGATTTTCACTTTAAACATACAAAATTTTATTTAGTGTAAGGACGACCAAAATAAGGTGTAGTAAGAAAAGGGAAGGCTTGTAAAATTTTTCGAATGGGAGTACGTTTATCATATTACACTTGGAACAATTCGTAAAAGAATCCAAATAAGGGTAAGAAACAAGATTGAAGAATAAATAAATACTAATTCTGAGTTTAGAAAGTGCTAACAAGTCTAAATGCATCAAATAAGCTTTATTTGTGCAAAATTATTTTGAAAATCTTAAAAAATTAAAAATATTCGTTTTACTATAAATGAAAATACTGTATAAACTTAAAAATCTAATAAATCATAAAAAAAAAATAGAGTTTAAAAATCTCATCCATAGACTAGCAACGTTATTATTATATTTTCCTATTTGCTAGATCCTACAAAATGACAAATATTTAAGACTTATTTGTAAATCTATCAAGTTCTCGCAAACCCTTATTTATTTAGGGAACCTGCCTATAAATTCATTAGACTCTTAATCGTAACCAAAACATAAGACTGAAAAGAATTTGACACGGAAAAAAATTATTCAATTCACTAAATTTAATAGATAACTATTTTTTCAACCAATATTAAAAATAATTGATTCTTTCCTAAATTAGAAAAAACTGTTAGAATCGAGATTTAAATTGGTGCTTGATACGTTGTAAATTAGGTATCACATTAACAATAGAACCATATAACACTTATTATCATTTAAACTTTGTTTTCATTTTGTCATTATATTTAATTTAATATTAGATCCAATACAATTGTTAAGGTAAGTACTATCGATTATCTTTTATTGAGTAATTATGTTATTAGAAGACATTAAATAATTAAACTTTAGGTGTTGTATCAATAAACAATATGAAGTCGCAAGATGAGATTATTTGTCATAACATAAAATATGCCATGCATGTTCTATTAGGTTAATTATATAAAAGTGGTTTTATATTTAATGTAATAAATGAATTTTAAAAGAGAGACTTATCCATTAAGTAGGTAGAGTGCCACCTACCTTAATGTAATTCACTTTGACCAAACTTTTATTTTTCATTTATTCTCCAGGGAACGATCTTACGGTCACAGGTAAGGCACCATGCATTAGCATGATGTTTTAGGCGCCCGATAACAGAAAACCGTAATTCAAATTTAGAACCCAAAAAATATGAAAGCCAAGCACAAGCTTCGACAAGCTATCAGTGAAGAAGCTTATACTTGCCTAGTGCTGGAATGTGCTCGAGAAAATGACGTGGAGCAAGCAAAGAGATTGCAGTCCCATATGGACCTACATTCTTACGAACCGAGAAACGCATTTGTGTTCAAAATCGGGAAAATTGGCATATGCGTGGGAGCTGTTCGATAAAATGCCACAAAGAGTTATTTTTTACATGGAACCCCGCGCTTTCCGCGCACGCAAGATCTAGGCCTGTTAAGAGTTCGAGGGCAGTGTTTAATCAAATGCCATTTCGTGATTCTGTTTCATATAATAAAGCAATTGCGGGTTTAATCAAATGTCATTTCGTGATTTTCTTTCATATAATAAAGCAATTGCGGGTTTTGCAAGCAAAGATTTTTCGTGTGAGGCACTGGACGTTTTCTCAGAAATTCTAAAAGATCGAACTGAGCCTACGGATTATACTCACGTGAGTGCGTTGAATGCTTGTTCACAGTTACTGGATTTGAGATGCAGGAAGCAGATTCATGGGAAGATTGTCATTGCTAATTTGGGAGGTGATGTTTTTGTTTGGAATGCTTTGACTGATATGTATGCAAAGGGGGAGAGATTGATAGAGCAAGGTGGTTGTTTGATGAACGAGTAATAAGAACGTGATTTGTTGGAATTTGATGATTTCTGGATAGCTGAAAAATGGACAGCCTGAGAAATGCATTGATTTGTCTCATGAAATGCAGGGATTGGGTGTTAGGCCTGATGAAGTCACAACTTCATATGTTTTTGGTGCTTACTTTCAAAATGGGCATATAGATGAGGCAGGTAGCCTCTTTTCCTTGATTAAAGAGAAAGATAAGGTTTGCTGGACCACAGTGATTGTTGGTTACACTCAGTGTGGCAAGGAAGAGGTTGCTTTGATATTGTTTGCTCAGATGCTGTCAGAAGATATAAAGCCTGACAAGTTTACTATCTCAAGTGTGGTTAGTTGTTGTGCCAAACTAGCATCTCTCTATCATGGACAGGTTGTTCACGGAAAAGCAGTTGTTCTTGGAGTTGATTATGATTTGCTACTATCCAGTTCCCCTGTTGATATGTATTGTAAATGCAGAGTTACTAATGCTACCTGGACTGTATTCAATACGATACCAACCAGGAACGTGGTTTATTGGAACGCCATGATCAATGGTTACGCACAAAATGGGCAGGATTTAGAGGCCTTGGCACTATATGAGAATATGTTACAAGAGAACTTAAAAGCAGATAGTTTTACCTTTGTATCTGTTCTATCTGCTTGTATCCATGCTGGCTTGTATGAACGGGGACAAACCTATTTTGAGTCATAAGTAAAGTGCATGGCTTAACACCATTACTGGATCTTTATGCCTGTATGATTAATCTACTTGGTCGTTCAGGTGACTAGATAAAGCAGTATATCTGATTAAAGTCCTGCCCCAAGAACCAAATTCCCTGATTTGGTCCACTCTGTTATCTGTTTATGTAATGAAAGGTGACATCAACCATGGAGAGATGGCCGCAAGGTGTCTCTTTGAATTAGAACATCTAAATGCTGGTCCTTACATCATGCTTTCCAACATGTATGCTGCCTGTGGTAGTTGGGAAGATGTGGCATCTATGAGGTCTGTCATGAAAAGCAAAAATGTTAAAAAATTTGCTGCTTACAGCTGGATTGAAATAGATAACAAGGTCCACAATTTCATATCAAAGGATCGAATTCATCCAGAAACAGAAATTATCTATGAAGAACCAAGCAGAGTGATCAAGAAGCTACGGGCAGCTGGCTTCACTCCTAATGCTAAATTGGAGAGAAAGTTTGGTTTGATCAAAAAATCTCATGGTGGGACATCCATAAGGATTATGAAAAACATTCGCGTTCGTGATGACTGTCATGCTTTCATGAAGTTTCTGTCTAATATTATTGGTCGCTCTGTTGTCTTGAGAGATTATAATAGATTCCATCATTTTGTAGAGGGGAACTGCTCCTGCAAGGATTGTCGGTAGCGAACAGTCCTGAGAAAGAAGTAATTGGTCAGCATTCATGAAGTTTGGAAATTAAACCTTCTTCAACCAGGATAATGCTAGGAATAAGCAATTTTCTTTCAAGAAGTTTTTAAAGAGCGGATAAGTCATTGAAATCTTGGAACGCTCCAGAAGAAAAATAATCGGAACTGGAAATTACACTGGATTTCTACATTAAGAGGAAACGGGGTGCTTTTGAAAGCACTGGATTTAATGAAAATCCAATATCCTGAAGAACGTTATGAAATCTTTTTCTTAGTTTGACAATACAGAAACTCGTTATTTCAAAATATGGATACAGTTTCAATAGAAAGTAATGTGAGAGCTCCGTGATCTTGTCCCTGGAAGCTGATAAGGAAAGGTTGGCAAATCTTAATTTCACGGCAAGCTTCAGGGAATGGCAGGAGCAGCGTACAGATACGGTGAAAAGGAAGCAACTTATTTCTGAATTATTTGTTGATTTTTTATTATTTAAGATTCTCAATAAAGCAAGCGAGTAGTCATGGTGACCATTATACTGACCTTCTGGATTTTTGAAGCTATAACTCTGTTTGTTCACCCTAATACCGAGGTAAGGCAAAGTGGAGTTGCATTAGGGGCAGTTTGATAGGAAATAATTAGCTTAGGAAGCATAGATACTGCACCGTATAGAAAGATGATCACAAGTTCCAAATAAAGCATCCTTGTTGATCATGGCATAATGACGAGATCTCATCTCAACCGGCTATTTTATCCTCAGATATAATTGCAATTGTTCGGAAAATTTGTTTGCAATTTTATTTTCTGAAGCACTTGTCTAGTAGCATATGGATTACTGCTAAAATTCTCGCAAGTATCAATGCATCTCAAATGAAAGCCGATTCCAGATTAAATAACAATGCTGCATGGTCTGACAGCATAGAAGCAGCACTGCAAGCAATTATTCCACTAGCAAGGAGCATCAGTTGCAGTTTTGGCTCTAAAACATTTGCTTCACCTGACAGCTTTTTAGATCGGTTTGGTTTTAAGCCCAAATCACTTAAGTACACCGATACAGGTGGGTGCATTTAGACTAACCCCTTTCATTCTAATTCTCTTAATTCGGTGTTGTACATATTGGACTATATCAAATTGGAATAGGGTTTATGACATGCTTAGAAGTAATGGGGGCCCTGTGCAACACGAAATGGGTTTACAACAATGATGCTAATTGTTTTTGTTTTTAATTGAGATTGTAATCCTAATCCTCGTAGCACAAGTTTCCTGGAAGAATTCTTTTCTGCTATTGAACAATCAAACAAATCATACAGACTCAGATTGTGATGCAATTGCCAATACTATTACATCTTTAACTGATGTTTTCGGTGCTCTAGCTCTCTTTTCATAGGTAGCTAGACTTCAAAATACTCCTACATGTTTTTTTTTTTGTTTTTGTTTTTTTTTCATCCAATCTAATCAAGAAAAAGCTGCGACTGACATTAATGACAATGGCATTACTTGCCGCATAAGCATTGGATTATGGAGCCAACTTTCATTTTCAATCCGGGTGTCTCGACAATCGACTACTACCTATTCTTAAGAGTCGGGGCCAAAGATTATTTTTTTCGTTCCGACACATGGGAAAAATTCGTGGGATGTGTATAATTTATTTTATTTGGTTTTAATAAAATATAATTTTGTGTGTGTATAATAAAAATTCTATTGTATACTAGTAATAACGATATAAAACGGCTATCCCAGTTAATATTTTTTATGAAATAAATAGTAAACATTTTCACTTCCTAATCCTTCTATGTTATTTCTTTTTACTTGTAATTGTTTTCTATAATTTGTGAGAAACATGGAAAACAGAATAGAAAATATAAATCCTTTGTCTTTGAATCTGACAATCCAAATGTACGTTATCGTAATTTGCACCTCTCCTTATAGAATGAAATCATGACAACCTTTTACAATAAAGATTGTGTCGACAGTCGGCACCATTTTATTTCTTTCTGGCAATATCACTTCCTGGTAGACAAAAACACTCTTCAGTCTCCAATTTGACTCTGGGAAAAAACGAGCACATTTTTAATTTTTTTTCATTATAAAGAAGAGAAAGAGGTCCACACTTGTTGTCGGAAACTCTGTAGACACCGCATATCTAAGCGGACCCAACTCTGTTTCTCACCGTCTCTCTTTTGGCTGCCACAAGTGGTTTTGGATGTAGTGTTCTATCTCATCTCAGTCAACCTCTTGAGCATTATCAGTGATCAACTAGCTTTATTTTGACTGGTCAAAGGATAAGACTATGGTACATGTAATTCTAGCATCGCTCAATATTCAATTGTAGGGGTAGGTCGGCAGGGTAATAGGATAAGTTATAGGTGTATTTCCTGGGACCTATTTTGGGACCCCGGTTTCGAAATGTTAGTGGCCGTCATCTTATTTGATATGAAATATTTCCATTTGCATGATGTGGAATGATTTTGTGGAATATTCTTTTGAGAAAGAATTTTTATGGGCCCATGGCCCTTTGTGGTAGGTAATACAACACATCACAGTTCGAAGAAAAGACAATGTATGGGCCTCAGCTTTGACATTTCCACCTTAAAAACATTAAAATATTTATAAATAGATCTTAAAAAGTGGACGATGTCCATTTATCTATTAAATAATAAATTTTTATAATTTTAAAAACAATTGTTTATAATGTTTTACTACCACAGCACTGAAAATGGTAAAAGGTTTTGGATAATAATTTAAAAGTTTATTATTGTTGTTATTTAATTTAATGAAAAAATTTTAATTCAAATAAAAATTTTTCTGAATTTCGAAGGATAATTGATTGAAGAGATGCAAAAATTTGATGCGTTAATCGTAACATTAACCATAAATATTGTTATTATTAACACGTGTTCATGTGTTTAATATATATGCAATTAAGAGTGTTAATGAACCATTATACATTTATTTTCAATATAATAGAATAGTTGGTTTGAATTTTTATTTTAAAAGTAAGAGATTAATTACCTTACACTAATTTTAAAAAACTTCTTTTAATATGTATAATCAAATATCCATTAATATTTTTTTGGTAAGATGAAACAATTATCTTTTAAATTCCATCCAATATACTTATATTCATATCACGTTTAATCAAATTGAAATTGGTATTTTTTTTGTTAAAAAAGGTATATTTCTTCTTTTTTTCTTTTAAGAAAAAAACACACACTCAACTTTATGGGAAGCAAGCCTTGTTAAATCAACATTGCATGTAATGTGAGGCCAACTACAAATTGACTTGTTCTGTTTGTATGAGATCAAGCATTTTTATATTATCAGTCAGGACGTATCCAAAACATTTTTTTTTGAGCTAGGATAAAATTACGATGATGTTAATTATTAAATTTGATAATTTCTATAAATTATTGATCAAAATAAGTTATCATTTAACAAAATTTAATTTGATGTATTTTTTTTCAAAAGAAAAAATTGTAAAATTTAAAATCTATATATTTTTAAAATAAGAATCTTATATAAAAAAACAATGATAAAATCTTGATATTCTTTTATTCACGAATTTAAAAATTAAAAAATTTGTGAAATGCAATATTTATCATCTATACATAATATTTTTATTAAGTCATGTTTCATATCATAATTTTCTCAGGATTGGAGTCGGTGGTAGAAGTTGCACTTGTAAATCTCTTAGTACTAGGTTCGATTCTTACTATCGTTATTTTTTTTACTGAAGTGCCAAGAGAGTTAGGTCGAGATTTTGTACTGTACTTAATATCATTGCAGTGTAATTCCTATACACGATCTTTGACTTTAAACGAGTGCCGTGTGATCTGCGAACATGACCTCTAAAGAGGATTAGTGCTTGGTCTCTTATATAGCTGACCACCACAATAATGGCTAAGTACGAGAGTTTTCTCGTCATCCAAAAAAAAAAAAATAGTTTGTATCGTTCGTTTCTAGTATTTTTTTTTTATTATTTATAAAACAAACCTATTTTTTTACTAATATTTGATATCTTGTGTATATAATTTGTTGTTATAACACTTTCGACCTTCACCTTAATATTAAAGATATCATGAAATTAAGATGCTGAAAAGTGAAATATGACCTTATTAATATAAATATAATTAAACGAGATTATAAAATCTTCAAATGTTATAACAATTAAATGAAATTATTAAAAAAAATTAAAGCATTGAATATATATAAAAAATACTAGTAACCCAAATAGGCAATGATGTTTGAATTTTTTAGTTTATGTTTCCTCAAATAAAAAATATATAATTTATTTATTTGTAATAAATAGGTTGCTTCAATGATATGAATTTTTACCCTAATTATATAAACTGTGTAACTAAACAATAAGAAGTATTTTAAAATGAATTAAGAATTTATAGAAAAAGTATTTTAATGAAAGATACAGATTTATTGACATAAGTGAACAAATATGTTCATATTTTAATCATTATATTCATAATAAAAAAAAAAAAGAGAAGAAAAAACTAATTTACAATATCCCATTTAAAAAATCATAAAAAAACGTCTTGGTTATTGTGTAGTCTAGTTTTGCCCAGGCATGTGCTAGATCTATCTATGTTCTTAGTCTAATAATATACTAAAAAGAATTATAAGATAATTTTGTGGTATTGATTCATTTTGATTTTAAATAAGGAAGAGATTTGCATAAGTTTGTCAAGGCGTCAAGAGGTCGATTGCAATTAGATTTTGACAATAACAAACAGGAAGTGAATTATAAATAGAGAAATCAATGTAAATTAATTTATAAATTCAAATAATTTTAATAATTAAAACATATCGAAAAATAAAATGGATATAAATTGAAGCCCATTGGACCTAACTGTTAAAAAAAGTCAAAAGCCTTGCCGTCGTTGGAGATGACAGCCACAAATCTTGAGAGCACAAACACTAATTTAAAATTTACTGTGAAAAAAAAAAAGTTGGAACCAAAAAGGGGAGACCTTCCTTGCTCTTCTGTTCAAAACGACGGTTCTTCCTGCCATGGCATGTAGCGTTGACTCGTTCACGTGTCAGTGACCTAAACACGCCGACAATCGCTGTTCATTGATCACTGTCATCAATTTGTCAAACTTTATCACCGCCTCTTGCGTCGCTCGACTTTTGGGACAGTCACCCACTCGTCCAATAAGATTCCCTCGCCGGCGTCTCGGCCTCACCCTGTTGCTTTGGCAATGGAGATCACGTGCATGTCACGTGACCGCATCGAGGTCAAGATTTAATTAATTAATTAATTAATTACAATTTTTACTATTGATTGTTATTATACACTTATTAAAATTTTTATATTTACTATTTATACTATTTTTTAATATTAACATAACAATTAATAATAAATTTTAATATATTAAAAATATAATTTCTTAAATATAAAAATTTTAGGAAATTTGTTAGCAAAATTTATTAATTATACATGAATATAATAATAAATAAAAATATTTTAATCTGTTGCACTAACCAACAAAAGTAAATATTTATTAATTTATCATTTGTTTTAAAACTCGTCTGCCTGACTTTGAGGAAAAGTGACAATTAACTTAAATATCATTGAATTTGAACCATAATTACTTAATTATTATTCTACGCTTGAAATTAATTAAATTATTATCTATAACATTATTTAATTTAAGCGAATACGAATTTCTCTAAATTATCTTCCATGACCTCTTTTTTCAATAAAATCAATAATGATGCAAATTATAGCCATTTTTGTTAAATAAAAGAAGGACAATTTGTCCTACCATTAATAATTTCTATATTTTATTTAAAGAAAAATACCAACCAAAAAGTAAATAAATATTAATCCTAAAATTAACAAGCTAATTAGCGGTAATGTTACATTATAGGTAAAATAAATTTGCATAAACTCCATCAATTTACAAGAAAATGAAAAAATAAAAAAAAAAAAGAACGAAGAGAATACCAATCCTTTTTATCTGTCAAAATAATAAAATTTTTATTAAAGAATATTTTTAAGATATTTGTTAAAACTTTTATATTTAATAAGTTATATTTTTTTACTATATTAAATTCATAACTAATTATTATATTAATATTAAAAAATATTATAAATAATAAATATAAAAATTTTAATAAATATATTAAAGTATTTGCTAACAAAATTTAAATAATAAAATTCTAAATATTATTTGTCTATTATATTCATGAAGCACGTTTTATGCACGTGCATATAATTAATCGAGATATGTATGCAAAACATAAAAGAAAAACTTTATTTTTAAAAAAAATACACATTTTTTGTGCATGCACTATCGTCTGTATTTTTTTTTTTTTTGGACGACGAAATAACTCTTGTATTTATTTATTATTACAACATTCAACTATATACAAAATTAGACACCTACCTCTAAAAATATGCGTTCACAGATTACACAATACTCATTTTATGTCGATTAAAATGTATGTATAAAAATTACATTATAATAATATTAAGTACAATATAAAATTTTGGTTTATATTTTAATGTGTCTATCAAAATAAAATTATTACAGTTCAAACTCAAAATTATAATGCAAATATAAAATGTAATTTAAATTCTTTATCACTATGCTACCCTAATATATCAGCGTATTTTTGTTTTAACCTAACATGTAAAGAGGATATGCATGCAATTATTTTTTTTTAATAAAATTCTAGCCATTACGTGCATTCATTTAATACTATTTTTCTCGTCCATTCTTGAAATATGTTCCGCCCAGGATGTAATTAATTGAGGATATATATGCAAAACAAAAAGGAAAAATTTATTTTGAAAAATACACATTATCTTGAAATATTCTCAGAGGATTCAACTACAGGGATTTAATTGCACTTCATGCATTCCAGGTTACACGTTTTTGATATAAATTAATTATTGAATTCTCGGTAGAAAGGGGTGGTGGAATCAGTGGGGCCTCAGAGGCGGTGTTTTTGAATCATAATTGTCATTATAGTTTGTTTTTACTTGACGTGTCAAACATGGATACAATTTTTTTAATTTGTCAGAGGCATTCGTTAATAAAATTTAAATTTAATACAATCTGTCTCGTCCATTTGTAAAACACGTGCATATAATTAATTGAGGATACGTATATAAAACATAAAAGAAAAACTTAATTTTTTAAAAAATTACATTTTCCATGCATGCACCATCGTTAGCATATTTTTGTTAATTTCCGCCTAACGTGTCCGGAAGACACGCATGCAATTATTTTTGTTTTGCTTAATTTCAAGTTTTCCATCATATATAGTATTTGGAAAGCATAATCTTTTTGCTTTCAAACTTCAATCATTAGGGAATTTAATTTTGGAAAGATATTTAGAGCGTCTCTCTCCGTTGGTCTATTCTTTCGATCAAACTCAATTGTTTCGTTTGGACAAGGTGGAAACAGGTGAAAGAAGCTTCCCTCTTATCCTCACAAAACACTACCTAACCATCATTAAAAGTATAATTTATTATTATTATTACTTTTTTAACAATATTAATTAATTATTTTATAAGATTCGATCTAATATTTATTAATAATATTAATTATTTTAATTTAATTTTTAAAATTATACATTTTATTATTAATAATAAATTAATACGAAAATTTCTTAAAAACTCAATAATACTAATTACGCTTAATTATATTTAATTACAAAGTTTATAGAAATAAATCACTACTTATTTTAAAAGGTCTCGTTTAAATAATAGTTTTAACTTTATTTATATAGACAAAAAAAAATTTTCTCCTATTCCGATGTGATACTCGTTCCTACCTCTACAACCATCCTGAAAATTTGCCAGACCTATATCTTCTTCAGGTACTCTCGCTTCAGCGCCATTTCCGCCTTCTAAGACCGGAATGTTCTGCGATCACTAACTTTTAACTTACTTGTCCTTAAGCCCACGATTATATTGAAAAAAAGTTAGCTCTGATACCAAATTATCAGACTCTAAGAGTTAGATTAAAGCAGACAATATCATTAATGAGTGTTGGCCTGAGTTTCACAATATGGTATCAAAGTTAACTCTTTTTTATTACGATCGTGAACTCAATGTCGAGTCAAACAAAAATTAATAAACCTGTAATATCTCGATCTTATAAGACGAAGAGTATCACATCTTAAATTGAGATTTCTCACGTGACAATAGTCGCGTACTGTTATAATATTATTTTGAGGACTATAATCATAACATGAGAGTTCGTAAGGCTTTAAGTATTACTGTTCTTAAATCTCGAATATTCAAAATCAATTTCAATTAAGAATTAAAATAATATAAAATATCTAATTTTATTTAATATTACACAACTAGTTTAATATTAAATAATATTTTTAAAATATAGAAAACAATAAACATAATTATTAAATAACATACAGTGGACTCTATATAAATAGTGAGTCAAGATACAAATTATATTTAAAATCTTTAAACCTTCAAGAAATGATTATCTCAATCAGCTAACTCTCTACTTTACTCTAAATACCTTAGACTAAAATATGAGAGGGATGAGTATACGAGAGTGTACTCCATGAATGGATATGAAAACACATATATACATATATATGATAGTGTTGTATGTCCTAAAACCATTCGTGTTGTCAATTTTGAACATATTATATTGAGTTACTATAATAATATATACTGTGTACATATTTTATTAATAAAAAAATTATTTTAATTCATGTGTATATGTTATTTTTTCTTATCTAATCATTCTAATGATAGGCATATAAATCGTCTAAAATACTTAGATTATTTAAACTTTTTCCTACATAAGTAATATCGATTGAGCATTGATATTGCACTGTAAGCATATTAAATGTCTTTGATAAATATTATGAGATGATATTAGTACAAATGATACGATAGTCATATTATTATGACATTAGTGTGAAATAATAATTAGAGAACTATTATTTGAACGTAACTAAAGTATTATTTTTCTCAAATTAAAAGTAAATTGATGATAAAAAGAAAGAAAATAAAATGATTTTGTCCATTTGATTTCATATACATGTGAATGGGTTGAAAAAAAAACTAGTTTAATCTTGAAAATATAGAAGAAATGATAAAGATAGTTTTTAAATTGGCAAAATTGTCTTTTTATAAGTTAGATATATATTTCTTTCGACTAAAACATAATTTTTTATTATAAAGTATCAATACCTTCATTTAGATATCGATAGTTTTAACTGAGATATCGACACTTTTACTTAGGGTGTTAATATTTTTGATTTTTTCTTCAGTCAAAATATAAATTTTCGTTAAAAATATTAATATTTTCATCTAGGTATCTATATTTTTGGTTTGAATATTGATTTTTTTTCAAAATGGATATTTTTTACTAAAGATATCAATACTTTTGGCCCAAATATCGACACCTTTGGTATGAGTATCAATACTTTTAGTCTGAGTGTCAATATATTTTCAAATTACTCATTTTTCAGTCCAAGTATCATCGATACTTTTAGTTTTCAAGGATAAAAGTATCAACACTTACTCTATTACAGGCTCCTGTGTCACATCTTTTCTTATTCTCAATTTTAATTCTTTTATTGAATGATTTAGCTCTAATGATAAATATAAAAATTATAAATAATTGTCTTATCTTTTTAAAGATTCAAAAATCACTCAATATAAAATTTTCTATTAAAAATTATAACCTAAAAATAAAAGGTATTTAGAGTTACACTATTATGAGATAGGCCTAAGAAATTTATCATTTTGAATTATAAAATGACTTATTCAAAGAAAGTAATCAATTAAAAGTTGTAAATAATTAAGTTATCTTTCTAACGCATTAAAAATTACATAAATTAGAATTTTATAACTCAATATATAGTTAAAATACTATAAATTACTTAAAAATGATAAGTTATACATAATTTTCATACGAAAGTATTGATACCCTCTTGAAAGTATTGACACGTTTGAGTTAAGAATCGATACATAAAAAATATCACCCTTTAAAAATTTATCACTTTAGTCCCTATAAAATATTATTCAAGTCCACAGTCTATTTTTAACACTTTTCTCTCATTCAGACTCTAATTTTACTAATTCCTTTTTATATATGATCGTATTTTTGTTCTCTTTTAATAAAATTAAATAACTCATCAATTTAATCTTTTGATTTATAAAAATTTAGCTTAAAAGATCATTCGTGCAAATGATGACTAATGAATTTTTTTTTTTAAATTTAACCAAATTTTTTCAAAATCTCTCAAAACACTCAATATATATTAATGTAATCTTATTTATCCAATAATATCACCCGAACATAAAATTTTAAAAATAACAACAATGCCCCTAACTTAGTAAAATGACAAAAATATCCTTATACTTAAATATTGAATATTATAATTTAAAATCTTGCTAGACTAAAATAGTCAAAGAACTTTTACTCTCTTAATCTTATCAGTATTCTATCATATCTCTATAAGTCTACTAATATAAGGCCTAATTTTCTCTTCTAATTTGAATTCTCTTTACCTCTTTTCGTTCCTAATAATATCATTTCTTCAAAAATGATTCGACCCTTAATTGTATAAACTTTAGAACCCCTAATGCGAAAACTAAGACTCGACTTGTTTATGATTTATTAGATTTCAAAATTAAAGAAAATAAATTAAAATTCAATAATTTAAATTGATGCCTCGTAAATCTTAAAATAACTTAAAATACTTAGAAATAAACTCAAAATAAAATCTAAAATCAAGTAAAAAGTTATTGCAAAAGTAAAACTTAAAATCAAAACTAAAAGCTTTGATATCATATTATAAGACTCAGTCCAACACTTGTCAAAAATATTATTCGCTTTATTCTAATTCTTGGGACTTTACGATTTTGTTCTCGATAATGAGCTAATATGAGAATTTTTCAAGAAATTAACAATTTTGGTAATACTCTCATCTAAGTACGCTTAATTACAAAGTTCTTGGTAATAAACTATCATCCATATTAAAAGGTTTCGTTAATATATTAGTTTTAATTTTATTTATATAAATTAGAAACTTTTCTCTTATTTTAATGTGAGACTTGCTTCTATCCCATAGTTATCCTAAAGTCTGTTAGGAGTCGCTTCTTATTCAAACACTCTCGTTTTGACATCATTCTCTGTCTTTTAGGATTAAGATGTTACAGCATTTATAAAATTTAATTTAAATTATTAAAAATATTTTTGTTTAATTTTATGTAATTAGAAAATGTTGGCAAAAGTTGCTGGTTGCAATATTTATTTAAAGAAGAGACACTTGCATGTTTGCTTCAATGTTATATGAAATCTTATTAATAAATAAAATGATTTAACTAATTCCAAAATATACTTTAAATGCTTTGAATTATACTTTAATATTATTATTTATTTTTAAAAATTTAAAATAATACTCTTATTTTAAATCTAATAATTTACTTAAAAAATATTTTCTTATGAATAAAAAACAAAAGAGACATTCATTAAAAAATAAAGAATAAATTAGGATAAAAATTATCTAAATATAGAATAAATCATATTTTTTAACTCAGGTCTCATTATTTTGGTGTTAAAATTTTTTATATTCATAAAAAAACTGTCCTGTCTCTTTAATACATTTTTAATTACATATTTTAAAATTTTATATATTGAATGTACAAAAATTTTCTTATATATTCACAACATAAGAAAAATTGTACCGACTTTTTAATGCATTTTTAATTTTTTTATATTTGCATATTCTAGATATTGAATGTATTAAAATTTTACTACTGATAATATAAAGATTTTGTTCAATCCGTGTAAAATGAAAAAGAGAGATTTGTAAAAAAATAAATAATTGGAATTTACCTATTTATTGTTTTTACCATTTATAACAAACATAGAATTGTAAATTTAACATACTTGACAATAGTTGTAAATAAATTAAATACAATAACTTATTTTTAGATTTTTAAAATCTAATTAATGAAGCTATATATAGAAAACACCAAGCTAAATACACGTGTTGTTTGCTGAATTGTTAATAATATATACTATTGAAGTTGTAAGTAACAAGTATAATCTTTTCTTCTCATCTCATTCATTGAATTACCTGAATTTAATAATTAAAAAATTATGTTTAAAATTAATAAAAATGTAAGTAAAAAAAATTTCCACCCTTGTATCATGTATATTAATTTTCAATTCTATAAGTAAAATATTATTGATATTAATTAATTTAATAATAATAATAATAATACAAACTTTTTTATGCTGATTATAAAATATAAACGTGATAGTTTATATACAATTGTAATATTCTTAATATTATTTTTTAATTAAATTATTAATACTTGATGTCTTGTCCAAACCCCATTGGATAAGTCCTCATCATCGATGAGCTAGATAGATAAATGGACAGTCGTATTGCTTCGTGCAAAAATTGATTTAACGAGGAGGCGATAGCAATGGTTGAATAGTAAAAGTCGATGCTGATTATCCCTTCAATTTGTGACAAAAGGACATATATAATCTATTTATTATATAGCAATGAATTAATCATAAATAGAAAAATAAAGCGATATATTTCAACTTCAACGGGTAATGCATGATTTGTCATTTGACGAATGGTTTAAAAGATAAGTTCAATGATTGGAGACTAATAATTCTAAACAAATATTTCCTTAGAAAGGGCTATTTGTTCTTTGCGTATTGGTTTAAAAGATAGATGTAATGATTAGAGGCTATTAATTAATTTAAAATAATAATATAAAATATAGATAATTTTTTTAATATAAAGTGACATGATAAAATTATACTATCGTTCGTATAATTTAACATTATTTATTTTTTTATTTAATAAAATATAAAATATATAATGATTATACAATATAATTATATTAATTTATAAATAAAAACATATTTTTAAATTTACTCTTTTTTTTTACCAATAATAGTTATTCGATGTTTCCTTCATTAGTAAATAAACTAGAGGTTAAATATTTATTTGTTTGTTTGAATAGGACGAACACCAAACAAATCCTAACAAAATGACATTGTTTTCAATCAGTGGTTTAGGACCTATTTACTTATTTGCTAAAAACGTCTTGGCATTATCATTCCTATCTAGCTAGAAATGAATGTACTCCAATAAAGTTAGAAAATAAAAATAAAAGTGTTTATTCAATTATACATAATATTATCTTTAATTATGTAATAAAATATCATTATCATGTATAATGTTCTAGATTAAACTGCTTCATGGGCCATCATGTTCGGCTTTCATAATGAACCAAGCAGGACAGAAACCGTTTGGACAAAAGCACCTTTAATGAGTATGAAATTATTTCATTAATTAACTAAACACCCTATTTTTAATTATCTATTAATAATATAATTATTCAGTCATACATTTATCAAATCAAAGTAATCATCAAATACTATTATTGTTGACAGGTGTGTGATCACATGCATATAATAGAAATCAACAAAAATTATAATTTTATCGAATATTCTACAGTTTTGTAAATTAAACACATTTAATTTATAATTACTAATTTTTAGTGATTGTCTAATAAAATATAGTACCAATAACATGATACCTCTAAAAAATTAAATGCCTTTAATTTCTTACTGATTGGCTAATTCGAGAGAGAGAACTGGAGAGCAGAAGAGAAGGAAGAAAACTGAACAATTCAGCTTCTGGGAAAAGCATAATATTTCTGCTTTCGTTTTATAATTTTATGACAAATATTATTGGAGCCCTAAATTATAAAATATCATTCGGTCTTTATTTAAATAATATAATTCAGGCCCCAACTATAAAATATTATTCAGGCTCATCGACTTTTAAAATAATAAATTGACCCTGAATTTTATTTCAATATCTACATATTTATGAAATACTGTGATTTACTCTAAATTACAATAAAGTCAATTTTCAAGCTGTTATCTTGTTAAATAATTTAACGCGTAAATCATTTACGATTTTTGGCCAAATAATATCTTCGAGAGTGCTAGCTCTTTTGCGAATATTATTTACTCTCTCTCATAGCAAGAATAATCTCAAAGTTTATGTTGTGACCTCTCAAGTTCACTATGATATTAGCTGTGAGCTAAAATCAATCATTGACCTCATTTCGAACTATTCGAATGCTCAACGACTATAGTTAACATTTAGCAATATGCTATAGTCCTTAACTCATAATAAAGAAAAACTTCATCGAATCTTATTCTCAATTATAGGTTTTGTGTGAATAATCTCTTTTCGTTCGTCTAATCCCAACTAAATCAGAGCCCACGAATGTCAAAACCCTCAATTCAGTTTTATTCGGATAATCAGTCAGTACGAACTGAATTTGTCACTACGAACTCTTCGTATGACATTTATGCTTTGATCAAAGATTTTATTTTTAGTTGTTTACTCGAAAACTCAAATTTGAATCAAGTCAACGGTACCTCGAAATCCACTATATCGAGTTAACGGATTTTTTTTGACAGTCATTTGCTACTCGATATAAATAACACATGACCAAACCGACTTCTGTGTATAAGACGTGATTAGTCTTATATTTATATATTATATAAACTATGTACATCTATACCAATTAATAATTATAACGTTCAAGGTCTGAAGAGTGTCATAATTCGATTTTGTCCTATGTAAATTTTATTCATACTTAATATTATTTATTGCAGATTTTTATTATGTAAACATTTTATCTCAGGTAATATTTTCTATACTTTATCTTTTTATATTAAGACGTCAAAATAATGTCTTATATTAATTAAGGTAAGGATAGTTAATGTTAAATGATGATAGAGTTATATGTATTATTATATATTTATGTGTGTTAAAGTATTTTTATTGTATTGTAAAAAAGAAGTAAGTGTTCGACTTCTATATAAATGGCTGAGTAAGGGGTCATTTCTTCTTCTCTTGATCTTTGAGACTCATCTTAATAATTATATATATTTTAAATTTATAATAAGGTCTTGTTTTTTGCTTCTATTTGAGTTATTTAAATTTTATAAATTCTCATTTTATTATTTGTTTCTTCATAAATTTATTATACAAGAGTTTTATGAGCCATTCTTATCACATACAC
>JAWDEX010200335.1:0-11632 GCA_035221805.1 Trichilia hirta
TTAATGTATGGCCTTTTCTTTTTCTTTTTTGGATTTGCAAATGAGCTTCTTGGCAGCTAGACATGCGAGTATCAGACATGGATGATGGATGCTGTAAATCATAGATGCTAAGTTGTTGGAATAACTTAAAGAAAACAGAATGTTTATTATCTTTTGTGATATCAAAACTTTGTTAACAGTATTTGAAATCAATACTGACTACTTTATATAAGTTCTATGAGGAGCAAAATTAAATGCCATTTGGATATTTGGATATGGCCTGCTATGCACGTAATATTTGTAGTGCACTTCTCCTTTTGAAAATTTGGATCATGCATTTGAGGACATAACATTTTGATTAGACAGTTGTGTTGTATGAATAGTTTAGTATATAATTTATTTTATCTAAATAGTTATATTTGGAGGTGACATATCACATGCTTGCAAGTTTGATTATTGTTTTTTTCTATGTTTGCTGATCAAGCGAACGGACTTTCAATCATACTTAATGAAACCTATTTAATATTACAGTTGCGGGCAAGTTTCTAGAGTTCTGCCCATGTCTCTAGATTCTTGAAAGTTTCCATGTTTGACACACTATAACAGTGTGGAAACTTGAGGTTTATGTCCATATCTACATACACAGCTGTGTGTTCAGCATGTTTTCACATTAGGTTTTGGAATTTTTATTCCTGGTAAATCTAATATCTCCCATGCTATATCTATTTGGTTATGACTTTTCTTTTACATCACTGCTTTTGTTCAAAAATAATTATAGTTTTGTCTTTGCATGCCTGTGATTCTTACAAGAGTTAACATGTTTTTATTATGACCTCATTGTGAATTCATGGCCCAATATAAATTAAGAAAGCTTATCGTTGCTACCGCTGAGTGCTCCTTGTACTTCTAGTAGGATATTGATTGGTTTTATGAGCATTACTTTCCATTTTGTGACAGCAAGTGCCAGCTTACTAATTACTTATCCTATTCATAAACCACAGGCCCTGGAAAAATACAAGTATGAGCAGTCGCTTGAGCATACAGGTTGGTTCGTTGAAAAGTTGGAGAAAGAGCTGGAAGAGTATCACGACCATGTTGCTCGATACAAGAAAGGGAAAGAGTTTGCAAGATGATTCTTTGGCAAGTCATCTTTTTATCTGGTCATAATTCACAAAGAAAGTAATTTGATTGTTTGCACTAAATTTAGTATGTTTTAGTAGAGAAAATAAGAGAAGACAAAAGGAGAGCTATGTATAATTGTTTTCTCTAATTCGGTTGTATAGAATCATAGGTGAAGTAGAAGGAAAGGAATTTGTCTTGCTCTCTCTTTGTGCTCCCAAACCTTTCTTTCCTAATGTCCTTAATTTTTTGCTGATGGAAGTGTGTTCTGTATGGCGTAAAAACACTAGTGAATTTGTCCGCTAAAAGGATCAAGTCTGTTTGTGAATAGAGAGAACATAGATTTTACATAAAATCAGAAGGGAACTGAAAGTTAACTTACTGTTAAATCATAATGCAAAAACATAGACGAACATTCCCTAAAGGAATTTCTGAAGTGCTATTATGGTGTTTGCAAAGGAAAAATTTATGGGAGATAATCGATATTTATTTGTTATTCGGTGAAGAGTTACATTTTCCAAAATGCCTTGAGATCAATCTGGAATCTCCTTATCAAAATATTTGGGATATAATCAATATATATTTTCATCTGCCCCTAATTTATTAAGAATTTTCTCATATGCAGATGGCTGATCCTGTTGGCATTACAAACCCATCAGTTTCCCGTGTTGATTGGTCTAAAAAGAAGTGGCATACAAAATCAAATCAATTAGCTCATCACGTTTGTTGATTACCAACTTCTCAAGAATACGTTCTTGTTAAGTATGCAGCTCAATTTTATATAGTACTTTCATGAATTTTGAATTTATGTAGTTTCTAATTTGATTGTGTTATATCTATTTCATGCAATTGGTTGATCAAACTGAGCACATTAACAACTGATGTGATGATCATGTAAAACACTTTAGTAAAGTGTTTCTATATTAACATTCTAATTTTTAAAATGCAAATTTTGAAGCTTGAGAATTTCTAATCAATTAAGTAATGTTTGTTTTGGTTGGAATATTGCAGAGTTCAGTGGCGTTTGCTTATGGAATTTTATCATACCATGCTACTTATTGGCGACGGAATTCTACTCAGGCACACTCCATAACTTGTTGGTTCCAGTTTTTGGAATAAGATTATAATTACTTATTTGAACCTTCTTTGCAGTTAAACAACACTTTTGAGCAAAATATTTTTTTAATTTGGAAATTCCATGGTTGGAATCTCTGTATCAATCAGAATAATTGAAGTGGAAATGATTTTAATACTGCATTCAATCCTTTTGGATACGGAAGAAAAATCAAACAGATTCAGCAGGAAATGATTTTAATACTAGTTAAGCTTTCTCTCAAAATTGTGCATAATTTCCAACTTCTTCTGAAAAAGCCAAGTGAAAAACAGATTATTCGTCGGCCTCTACACAGCTCTCCATTGAAAAGGCCGATGCGGATTATTGTTTCGGATTCTTTGGTGTGCTTATTTCAAGGTTTTGCTTGTATCTGGCTACGCGAAATCCAATTCAAGCTGCTTTTTAGCTTGTTGTGAAAGTGCTTTTCGTGAACCAGAAGCTGCAGCTTCTGATTCCATCAGAGAATATACTGATGAAGAGATTGCTTCTGGAGTTGTGATAAGGGAGATTTTGAATCCTGTAATTCAATCCAAGAAGTCAAAAATTGGTTTAATGTTTTTGACTCCATGATCATTACCTTTCGAGATAGTCTGGCATAAATTTTTTAACGTACGTAATTCAACTCTTTCATTTTTGTTTTAAAATTCAATTAATTCTAACTTAAAATGGAAGCTTTTAGTTTAAGTTAAAAATACAAGTGGTGAGTTTACACGCATGCATCTACTAAATTTTTTTTTAATAGTATAAATTTTCTCGAGAATTAGCCCAATTTTTTTTTTTTTTCATTTTAAATATGTGTCTTTATTATTAAAATAATAAAATTTTATAATTTTAAAAATAATTTATTTATATTATTCACTTCTTCAATTGACAAACGTTACTCAGAAATAGAGTATTATCGATTTAAATTAAGGTAGCATACATTTAAATTTAACCAAACATAATATAATTTTTTTAAATAATCATATGAATATTATCTTGATCTTACTTCAAAATATCTCAAACCTCCTTTGGCTGTAGCTTTTCCATGTTTACAAACAGGGACAGGACGGGAAATTCTCTGTGTTATGATCATATATCAATCCAAAAACCAATGCATATCACCAGGCCTCACTGTATTAATCGAGATGTACGCAGTACTCAGATTTAGTATTTAATTTCCTCCTTAGGTCATTTAAAAAAAAAAAAAAATATATATATATATAAATATTTATGGTGTCAATTATTTGTTCTGCTTCTTCTTGATATTCGTTTGTTTATAAAATTTAATTTATTTACAGGTGAAGTTTCGGTACGGGGGTGGGGGTGGGGGTGGGGCGGGGAGAGGGAGAGGGAGAGGGAAGGGATATTCCTATGGTTAATGCCGACAGAAGATTATTAGCAAATGCTCTCCAAGATCCTTTGTATTACTTTCAGATAGGTGATTAATTAATTAAATCTCTCTATTTTCATGGAGTTTTCAATTTCTAAATTATTCATTTTATTTTTGCATTGTAGTTTTGAATATGTCTACAGCTACTTGTTACATGCAAATCTGAGTTTAATTGATTGGTAAGTTAAAATTTCATATTAATCAATTTATCACTATATTTATTATCTGAGTCAGTAATTATTAATGTAGCTTCAATTTTTATTTTTTAGGCAAATATCCGATACACGTGTTACCAGAAAATCGAGCAAAAAAGATTTCAGAAAGAAGTGCACAGGTATTATATTTAATTTTATAATTCCATTATACAAAATAAACATCTATATTTAGAAATAAAATTAAATTCTTTAAGTTAATTTTCTTCTTAATTCCATTTTTTAAAATTTTTTTTGCAGTGGTTCTCGATGAAGAGCAAACATGCAGTGATTAAGGTAGCTGACTCTCTTTACTACTCAAATTTCAGAGATTTTTGCAACGTAGAATGAAAATGATGAATTTCAATATATACTTATTTTTCTTTTGTATATTGAATTATTTTTAGTTTATTTCAGATGGATGGGTATTGAGGGAAACTTTTGCGTTGCACGCTGATTTTTCAATGTGAGAAGAGAATATAAGTTATATATTTAATTTATTTGTTCTAATGATATTTCATTTCTCTTATTAAGTATGAATTTTATTAATGGATTTTCAGAAGTTTGATCCTGGTGGAATTGCTAACCGATCAGTAACCCATGTTGATTATTCTGAAAAAAAAAAAACAAAAAAAAAAAATGGCATCCGAAATTCTACAAGGACTCGGATGTTCCTTTGGAGTTGCTAAAAAAATATTACGTTATGCATTTTATAGATTAATATAATTATTATTTCCTAATTTTATTGAATATGTAATTAATTAATTTCTTCCATTTGTCATCTATGGTCTACAGTCTGTTGATATGAGCATCCATGTAACAGGTGATAAAAAGGTAAAATTAAATTATTAATTTCTGATTTAAGAATTAAGATTAGGCCGCGATAGTAATAATTTTGTTCACCTTTTTGTATTTAATTATTACAGAACGAAGTCATTATTTATCAGCCTAGTATATGGAATGGTATTAAACGACCGTGTTACTTATTGCAAATATAAAGCAGAGGGTATTAAATAATTTTTTATAAAAAATAAAAAAAATAACAAGATACTTGGGTAAAAGATAGGGCTCATTTTTATTTTCAAAAACACTTTTAGTTCTAGCATAGTGGCCGAATTTTTCAAAGTAGAAAGAAAGAACTATTGTAGGAGAGTTAGGGTTAGCAGATAGTTTGGGCTGGTCAAACTTGATATAGACTTGGTATGTCAATAGTATTCGGCCCAGCTTGTGAAAAATAAAAGCCTGACACAATGCGGTCTGTTTGGTGACCTCTGTTAGGCCGAGAAATGGCCCGGCCTGTTTGCCAATTATTTTAATATATATATATATAAAAGAAATTTAATCATTTATTATATTTTATATTTTTAAATAAAAAATTTAATTTATTTATTTTTATTTTCATGATTGTTTGAATGTTAATTAATATTAATAAATTTAATTCATAATAATAATGAATTAAAATTAATGTATATTTACAATATACAATAAAATATAAATTTAATTTAAAATTTAGATTATAGTAATTTAAATTAAATTAATTTTTTATTTAATGCAATTAAATAATAAATAAGGCTTTTTTTCCCAATTTAATTAGTGAATTTTATTGAAAAATTATGTTAATGTATAATATGTTATATATATTTATAATTTTATATGTCAATTAACTAATTATCAATTTGAATATTTAAAAATTAAAACGTTTGATTAAGTTATAACTAAAATATAGGTAGTTATCGATTTATTGTTATACATTAAATTTTAAATATAATATTAAATTATTATATTTTAATTTTAATTGATAAAAATAATAAAATAATATTTATACAAATTACTAATAGAATTAATAAATTATTCAATTATTATATGATTACTCAAATTGTTGAATAAACTTTTTTGAATTTACTTAAATAATTATATACATAAATATCTTCATATTATGTTATTTATAATTAAGTATAATTGATGATCGCACATCATGTGTTATTAATTCTACATTTAATTGATATCAATTGATAATTAATATAATTATGCATTGCAATATTAAATTAAACGCTTAAATTGAACTTATAAAATATAAATTATAATTAAAATATAATTAGTTATTACAATTTATTTATTTGTCAATAAACTAAATTTTAATTGTTCATAATTATGACTTATAAATTGTAAATATATTATTATTAAAAATTTTAATTTAATAAATAAATTTTATAAATTTATAATTTATTAAATACATCATTATTTTTAACTTATTCTATTTCTTGTATTATTATTTTGAATCTAATAACTCATTCATTATTTTTTATTAATTTTAGATAATTTAAATTAATTATTTAACTTATAATTTTTAATTGTAAAATTATTAAAATAATAATAATAATTTTTAAATTATTATTATTAAAATAATAACTTCTTCAATATGCGGGGCCTATCCGTCATAGCCCATTTGAACCGTGCTTTGTGGACCGTACCAAGCCTCTTTTTTCTTATACCTGCCCTGCTCCCGGCTCAATAGTGCAAGGCACTCCCATTTGCCACTCTTAAGTAGAACCAAAATTAACTCTCTCTTATTTTAGGCCTTGGATATGCTCTCTACCAATTACAAGGATACCCGCGAATGTAAGACTATTACTCAATTTTTTTAAGTCATGGATAATTAATAAATATTGGTCCACTTGACTTTATACTAAAATTAATTAGTTTGTCGAAAAGATTTATATACAAAATATTAACGAATTTCTCAGATTTTTGGCCGTGAATAAAATTCTTAATTAATACTCTTGTTAGATTACTTATTATTTCCTTAGGTAAATGTAACTCCTTTTTATACAATAATATTTTTCTCAGAAAATGTAAATCAATTATTTACTTTTATAAAGAATAATATTAAGGATATAAATTTTTTTTACAATGTATTTTATATAAGTTGACGGGGTCGATGGTAATGATTTTATAAAAATATAAAATTAGATGAAAATTAGATCCAAATACCTTAAACCCTCTACAATCTACACTACCTTAATAAAGAGTGATGGCTGAACATAGAGTGATGTTTTGTTTTTAATTTTGATGCTTGCCCATCCCCAAAATGAAACATATATATATAATTATTAAATACAATATTTATTCAAAATTTTAGTTACTTAACTACCAAGCAAAAATAGGATAAATATCTTTAAGGATAATTTTGTAATATTTATCTTTTATAGGATTTTTTAAATTAAATTCTTTAATTTATTTATGTCATATAACTTATATTAAATTATATAAAAAATATATATAATAATATAAGGTTGAATATATACTATTTGACTCTATATTATTTCAAAGGTACTAATTTTTTATGAATAATATTTTCTCTTTTTCGAACCTTTTGTAATGCATAAAATTATTAGTGTAATCACGTAGATTCACTATAAATTAGTTGTGGGTATACTTTAAATTCTTTTTTTTTTTTTTAAAGTTATCTATAATCTTAATAACTATAGTCAATATCTAGTAATATTTTATAATTTTTAAATTACAATGAAAAAATACTTCATTGAACTCATTTAAGATTATACACACTATGTTAGTAATATTATTTTATTGTCTAATCTTAATCAAGTAAGAGTTCATAAAATATCAAAATCTTAAATTCGATTTATCTATGAATCATCGATAAATATGTTATGAACTCATCATCATGAACTCTTTTGTATGATTTTAATTTATTCTGATAGAAATTTATATTTTATATATTTATTGATGTTTATCTAGAAACTTGAATTTGAATGAGTCAATGAATACTCCTAATCCAATAGATCAAGCCTAAGAATCCCATGTTAACTATTTTTTTTTCTTCATATATAAACAACAAATGACTAAACTGACTTTACCATACAAGATATAATTAATTTTGTACTTATATATAAACATGTACATTTATAGTAGATTTGACCATTACGTTTTAAGTCAAAGAATTATATCGCATACTTGTACAATCATATAATAAATCATTAACTATATGCATTATCATATAATTTATATTATTTGATTATATTCGAAAAATAATTTTCTAAATATTAATTCATACTGATATCCTAATAATATGACTCTCATTATTATTTGTACTAATATCATTTGATGATATTTATCGGAGAAATATGTCTAATATATAAGATTCTTGCCCATTCAATATTTACTTCTATAGGAAATAATTTTAATAATCTTATTATACTCCATTGAAATGTAAGATAAAATAAACGAAGCAACAAACGCACGTGAATAAAGAATTCATTTTTTATTAATAATAAATATTAAATATAAGATTAAATATTCATAAAATCCATAATACAAATATTTTTTAGGATATATCTTAACATAGATAATATAAAAATGTGTGATTATTATATTATATGAGTTTCTATTAGATTATTTATATGAATTAAGGGTTTGTAATTTTAGTATTCCTAATTTAGAAATTCAAGGTCAAAGCTTTTGTAAGAGTTAATGATAATTAATAAGTATTGGATCATCTAATTCCTTGTTAGAAAAATGAACATATTACACATAATGACTAAGTATATTTTGGATGATGAATAAATAATCATGATTAATTGATGATTAATTGATTAATTAAGTTAATTTGATGAATTTAATGAATTATATTGAAATTGAGAATTGTGTGTGATAAATTGACTAATGAACTTGGTTAAATTATGTGTCAATTACTTTAAAATATAAATATACAATGTCAATTTCATAGAAAAAGTGTTGAACTTGTGATTTGCTTGAGAAAGTGTAGTGACAGGTTTATCAGATCGATACTAAACTTAAAGAAATTGATACTTGAAAAAAAAGGAGTTCAACATTTCACTAAAAAAGCTAAAGAGTATCGATACCTTGATCTAAAGTATCAATACATTTTGTCGAAAAGAGAATTAAAAAATCAAAGGATTAATATATGAAGTACAAAAGATCAATACTACATGAAGACAAGATAAAAAGATCAATATTTGAAGTAGTAAAGATCAATACAATGAATGAAGAAATGAAGAATGTCCATACTTTGATGTAAAATATTGATAGTTTTGTCAAAGAAAAGTTCGAGAAGCTAGTTAGATTTAGAACCTTCAGAAGATCGATACAAGTAAAGAAAGGGTCGATATCAAGACTCTCAAAAGACAAAACCATTGATATATCCGAGTAAAATATTGATACATGGCATTTGAAAAATTCTTAAGGTATGATACGTAATCAAGGATCGGTACTAATAGAAGGAAAGATCGATGCCTAAATAATAAAAGGGCAAAAATACAATACATTAATCTAAAGTATTGATATATTTCATCGAAGAAAACTTTAATTTTGAGAAAAAGTCTAATACGTCAAAAAAGATTGGCTTGAAGGCAAAAAATGTTGATTTAAAGATTCAAAATAGGCAAATGTATTGATTCATGAACTTAAAGTATCAAAACATTCTAGAGAAATCAACTATAATGCTAACTTTTACAATATTTAATGTGAGCATTTATTGCATTGTAAAATGCCGTTGGAGAAGAGATTCCAGTAGTTGAAAACAAAAATTTTCTGACACGAACATCCATATGATAATCAATTTTCTATGAATCAAAATCTGAGTTCAAAAGTTTTCATATTTCTAGTGAGAGAAAGTACATTAAGCTATATTATAAATTAACTCTCGTGAGAGATTGATTATTCGTTATTTTTTATTTCAAAACATTCGGGTTACTCTTTACTCATTTAAGAGAAAGAAAATTTAGGTTTTTCTTTACCTAATAAAAGAAGAGATTATACTCGTTGCTCTTCACATAAAAGAAGTTGTAAAGTTAGGTAACACTTAACCCAAAAAATTAAGTAGATAATAGAACCTTGATGTGAAAGATTAGTCGGGAGAGTGAATGTAGGCAATTACTGAACCACTATAATCCTTTGTGTACATTTCTTTTCCCTACTCTTTTAACTTTTCAATGTTAGATTATTCCATAATTTGACAATTATATTATTCAAATTTCATATTAGGTGCATTTTCATTGATTAGAATTTTAAATCTTCATAAAATTTAGTTCATCCCCCTTTTGGGCATTACTAGCTAGGACAACAAGTAGTATCAAAGCCTAATTCTATTCATATAGGACTTATAACCTAGAAGAGTAGAATAAAAATTGTTATCTAGTAGCTATGTAGGTCACAATATTAAGGGTCAATTCACCTATAGAACACCTTTCTTTAATGGATTAAATTATACATACTAAAAGAAAAGAATGCAAGTCTATCTAATTACTTTAAATTTTGAAATACTAACTATAATAAAAGATGGGCATACCTTACCTACTATTATAAATAAAACAACTAAAGAAAGGATACCTAATCCAAAAGAGAATGAAAGGAGATAAATCAATTCATCCTAAATGAAAAAGCTATGAACATCTTGTATTACACTCTAGACAATATAGAATTCAATATAACATCAGGGTGTGAGACTGTCAAAGTAATTTTAAACATATTAAAAGTCATACATAAGGGAGCCAGTAAAGTTAAAATATCATTATGCTGGATAATTATGAATTATTTAAAATAAAACATCATGAAACCATAAAAGATATGTATACTGGATTTACTAACATTATAAATAGGCTGAAAGAACTTGGTAAGAATTTTTCTGATGTTGATGTGGTTACAAAAATTTTAAGAACCTTGCCTAGGTCTTGAAAAGCCAATGTGATAGCAATTAGAAAAGTAAAAGACCTGAGAATGCTACTAATTGAATAACTCTTAAGATCACTAATGACCTATGAATTGAAGAGCAGAAGAAATGAGAATAAAGATCATAGTAGAGGAAAGAAAAAAGTTGCACTAAAAGGAACAAGAGAAGAAGAAGAAGAAGAAAGTACAAAGGAATCTGATGCAGAAGATTAAGATTTCATGCTGACGGCCAAAAAATTAAAGAAGTACTTTAGTAAGGATTGATTAAAAAAGAGAAATTGGAGGAGGAAAGATCAACCAAGAATTGACAAACATGAAAAGAATTGACAAAATGAAAAAGAGGAGAAGTTATATGTTATGAGTTCAAGAAGTCATGACACATAAAACCGAGTGTTCTCTTATAAAAGAAAAAAAAAAGATAGTAAAAGGAAGAAAGTTATGAAAGTTATTAGGGTGACTTTTTAAGTAAAAAAAGGAACTCTTCCTTTGATAAAAAAATAAGCTACATGGAAAGGCAAGATGATGAGGCAACTTCTCTTCAACTATACTCTTCCTATTATAAGAGCTGCTCAAATAGTGAAGATGTAATGAAATTTGATGAGTTAGTTGAATTATATGATAAATGGAGAAATGTTTTTGAAAAACTATATGTAAATATAAAGATATTAAATAGAAGAATTTATTGTTGACTAAAGAAAATGAGTCACTAAAATCAAAAGTTAGTGAGCTAAAAAAGAAAGGTGAATGTAATTATACTAAGAACATAAATGAGTTAAAGGAAGACAATAAGGCATTAGATGCCAAGGTAGAAGATCTCAAGGGATCACTTATCATTTTTGCTGTAAAAAAAGTCATAATAATAGCACATGTTTGATTAAAAGAAATACCTACAAAGGTCCAAAGTTAATTTGAGTTCTCAAAAATACAAAACTAAAACTAAATATGTGTTCCAGAATAATATAGGTTATTGATTCACAAATTAATTATTATACCCAAGTATAAGTAGTCTTGTTATAGTATAGTCAAGTGAGTCCAAGTGTCGTATCTACAGGAAGTGTTTTTCTAAGAGTCCAATTAATTTATGTCCATGGTAAGGTCCAATAGTAAAGGTAAAATATATGATAAGCAAATTTTAAAAGAACAATTACC
>JAWDEX010200346.1:0-11630 GCA_035221805.1 Trichilia hirta
ATAATAGAATATGTAATAAGGCGTATAGTTTGTCAATAGATAAAAGCAAAATATCAAAAACTAGTTAGGGCACTTTAACCTTTATCAATCTCAAAGTGAAAATGAGAGCACACCATAATAAATTTAGATTACAACACACACAAGTTACGAATGATTCTATTTAGGTCATAGTAGATCAACTTGCTAAGTCAGCCTATTTTTTGCTAATACACATTAAGTATTTTATAGAGAAATTGGCAAAATTATGTATAATAAAGATTGTAAGATTGTATGAAATACCTGTAACTATCATGTCAGATTGAGATCCTTACTTTACTTTTCGATTCTGGCTAAAACTTCAAAAAATCATAGGTATTAACTTGAATTTTAGCTCTACTTTTCACTTACAAATAGATGGTCAATCTAAAAGAACCATATAAATGTTAAAAGATATGCTCTTAGCCTATATACTCTATTTTTAAGACAATTAAGATGTTTATTTGTCATTGGTCAAAACTTGCAATAATAGTTATCAGACCAGTATAGGTATGACACTATATGTCATACCCTGGCTTGTAAAGTTTATACATTACAATCACCACAAATTCTCAAGACATATTATAAACTCTTAAATATATCTCTCAGGCCTATAAGGCTCTAAGGTACCTATTCTCTATACAATTAATCTCATACATTTCAAAAAAATTTTCAAAATCATACCATCACACAATAATAATAACTATCTCTTAAGGACATTTTTTTAAATCATTCTCCAAACAAAAACATACTTAATTTATAAATTAGACTATTCACATAACCCAAAAATATTTCATAAAACGCATAAACAATTATAACTATAATTGTTTTCAAAATGTTTCTAGTGAACAAATAGCTATTAGTGAATTGAAGGCAAGATATATACCTATAATTCTAAATCTTTAGTGATTAACACCGCTATCTAATACTCTTTCCTGCTCATGATTACCTAAAACTAAGAAGTGAGAGGAGGTGAATACACAAGAGTATACTTCGTGAGTTGATACAAAAAATACAAGAACATATAAATACATTCATAAAGAAACATCTCAAGAAAACATTCATAACTCTCGTATACTAACTCTCTCACATTTTCATTTCAGGTAATCGCATGCTGAATAGAGAGTAACTAGTGAAGGTGGTCATATCTCAAAGTTTTAAAGTCTCAGGTATATGCTCTCACTTAACTCACTGCTATATTATTTATAGCCACTGGGATGACTGAAAAACAATTAAGATTTGTAACGTTTTATAAAATATATTGTATTCATTTAGAGATAAAATGAGATGTATGCATTTATTCTTTTATAAAATAATTGAAATATCTTAAGAAGACAAATTTATATTATTGTGTTTTATGAAATGATTTGAGAAATAGATTTAAAATGTATGTGAATGATTGTCAAGAGAATAGATACCTAAGAAACTTTATAAGCCGAGTGGCATATTTAGAGAAGCAAGAGTTTGCAGTAGTTATCATGTTTAGACTCCACTGGCGAGAACGTGACAAAAGCTTACTCTTAATTAAGGGTATAAATAAGTCAAATTACTTATAAGCTACTCAAATTTAGCTTGGTAAATATTCGAATTCAACTTAACAATAATTGACTCAAGCTCGAGCTTGAGTGGCTCTTCAAGTCGAATTCGAGTGACTCTCAAGTCAAATTCAAATGCAATAATGCTCTAAATATTAAGCTCATAAGTCTAATCAAGTATTTACTAGAAAAATAATCGAGTTGAATTGAGTAAATTTTAAATTTTATAATAATAATTTAATAAAATAAATATTTAAATTTAATTAAATCGTGTCAAGTTTGAATATATTGAATATCTTAATAAATCAAGTCAAATATAAAAAAATATAAATTTGAATAAGTTTGATTTTTAAATTTTTAAGTCGAGTCAAATTTGAATAATTTACTGTATTATTATGATTTGACTGGATTTTACCTTGCTCTTATGCTCGTAAAACAACCCTGTGAACCAAACAAAAAAAATAATAATAACAATAATTAACTACTCTTTGACGGTTTGACCTTAAGGACATTTATCTAGTGAGATTGTGTGGTTTAAGCTTCATCGATAGCATAGCTTATAAATGACATCAACATCAATTGACTGTATACATATCGGGACTTTACTTGAATTTTTTTTTTTTTAAATGACATGAAAACTCCCATACTCAGCCATTACTGCGGTGGTCAGCTATACAAGGAATCAAGCACCAACCCTCTTTAGGGGTTGTGTCCGTAGATCACACGACACCAGTTCAAAGTCAAAGACCGTATACAGGAACTACACTGCAGTGATACCAAACACAATACAAAACCCCAACCTGACCCTCTTTGTGCTTCAGCAGAAAAGATAACGATGATAGGAATTTAACTTGGAACCAAGAAATCCACAGATACAATCCCTACCACTGACCCCAACCCTGAGAGTTTACTTGAATTTACTTATAACTTATAACTTTTTACTTATTAGTTTGCTTTTAAAAAATAATTTTTTATTACAAAATTACTTAATTTAATTTTTAATTTTTTACATATTTATAATATTTTTACTTAATTATTTTTAAATTTTTTTAAAAATTTTATAATTTAATAAAAAAATAATTGAAATAATTTATTATAAAAATTTAATAATACCAAGCATATTTTTAAAAAAGTAGAAAAGTAACTCTTTTTTTATTTTTTTTAAAAATTATTTTTTAAAAGATAAATTAAATAAATTTTAATTTAATTTTTAGTTTATAAAAAAATAATTTTTTTAAAAGCGAATTTAAGAAAGACATAGTACCTTCTTAAGCGAATTTTTATCCTGTGCGCTCTGGAAGGTAACACAAAACGAACGCATCTTCGAATTCCCGAAATATAGTGAATAATGAGCTAGTTTGAAAACATGCATGTGCACTCAAAATATATATATATATATATATTACATTATTTTCAGAGGAGGCAGGCCAGCAATGATTAAGTCTATTGAAACGACGCGGAAAACGTAGTTTGCGATTTCAATGTCAACATCAAAACATGCCCATTAACTTGCGTTTCAAACCGGAACATTCATTTAAATTTTCTGTCTCTCTTTGTGTTTACCGAAACTATCAAATCACCATAGAATTATAGGAAATAGCCTTCTCCAGTTCCGCGAAAGATAACTGAGGAAGGTTTATATGGTGGTGTAAAACACTGAGACACAATGATCCGATGAATTCTGTCGTCATATTTGGAGGCTTCCTGAAAGCAAACAGCTATACTTCAAAATGGGAAAGTCAGAAACGGTCGGCATACATAGATTAATAAATTGAAATTGAAATTCTCTACTTTATACGCAGCTTTTGGGGAAGCAAACATTAATATCCTGAGTTAAAGAATTATTTACGTTAAAGTGTTGTGATCTCTCACAATAGTTATTGTAATTTTAAAAAGTTCAAAATATAAAATATTAATTAAAATATAAGTGAATCTTATTAAATATTAAACATGCAGTCACATTAATATATTACTAATTTTTTATTAATTATCTGTTTTTAGTTAGCTATTTATTCATCAGTTTTCAATCAATTTTTCTTGGATTGATTACAGTACATTGTGTATTAATACATTAATGTATTTTATAACATAATTTTAAAATTTTAATATACTGTGTAACACAAAATTTAAAATTTAAAATATAAAAATTAAAACAACGGAAATTTTAAATTAATTTTCAAATTTTGCATTCCAGATTTTAAATTTTATATTGCATGTTACATTGAGTTTCAAAATTATATTACACATTATATTAATGCATTAATACGTTAATGTACAGCAGCCAAATCTGTTTTCTTGTATATAAGAGGATTTGTTATAATACATATTAATATTCGTATATTCTAATACTGTTTATATATAAATTTAAATTATAAAATATAAATTTTTAAAATCAAGAATATAAAATTTAAAATTTAATTTTAAGTTTGTGTTAAACAGTATAAATTTTAAATTTCTTAATTTATATTCTAAAATTTAAATTTACCTATAAATTTTAGTTTTACATCAGAAAGAATGATAGTATTAGTTCTTACTTAATTCATATTATTTATTATTATTAATTATATTAATTTTTTTAATTAATTAATATTCTCGTGTCACATCTAGAAATTTTGTAATAAATTTGTATTCTTAATATTACTCTTTTAAAATTTTAAAGATTGAATTATTACTGTTCTATTAAAAATATAATATAGACATTTATTGTTTCAAAAAGATTATCAATGCTTTAAATTTTATATGTAGGCAAATAGAGCTATTTGCAATCCAATTCAATCTGTTTAAATCATTCAATCTAATCCGATTTTATTTTCTTTTAACGAAATTTAGTAAATTTGAGGATCAAATTTGGATTAAAAAATTTTAAATTTTTAAATAGAGGATGAAATTTAAATTTACCCCATCGAATATGTCGAAATTTAATCCAATTTATAAAAAATAACATAATAATATTATTAAACAAAATATATTTTATTGTATAAAAATTATAAATACATTCTTTCTTAGTTACAATAAATATAAATATCAATTTAATTTAATTTCATATAAAATAAAAAATAGAATAATGCTGTTTAATAATTTGAATAGTAAAATAATAATATTAAATTCTAACTCTAAAAATCAAAATTCATTGTTGCTCATTCTTTTGTTTGTGCAATTAACACTCAAAATGAAAAATTTTAATATTGTCATATTGTAAATCTGTAGTAATTAGTTTTATAATTTTGTTATTTTTGATGTAATTATTAAAAAATTAATTACTATTATTAACACATTTATTTATCTATTTTGTTATTTGTCTTGAACCAGTATATTTTCTTTTGAAGTTTAAACAAATTATATTTTATTATTTTAGTGTCTTAAATCTTGATTAATTTAAATAGAATAGGTATCAAAATTATATATTTTTTAGAGAGAAAGATCTATAAGTCCTCAATATTTGGCTTAATAAACCGATTAATTCTATTAATTTTGAAAATACCAATTCAACTCTCAAGATATTAGTACAGTGATTCCTATAATCCTGTCTAATAATATTTAGCTAGAAAAATAATTTAAGATCATAAAAGTCATTAAATTAATGAATTGAGACTTTAATAAGTATTTTAATACTATTAGGATCAATCAGTTCAATAGATCCAACATTAAGAACTTACGTGTTTTTTCTATTTTTTATTTATAATGGATCAAGTTGATTCAAATGTGAATTTAGAATTTTTTTTTTTATAAATTAAATCAGATATAAATTAGGTGAGCAATCTTATAAGTACATATTTAATTAAGAAATATAATCAATTATTTTTTAAATTTTACACGTCTACACATTTTCATATTCAAATACAGAGAGTATCAAAACAGGTGAGTTGGCTATAATATTACAATACACTCCGTTAAAATAGTATGAATGCAATATTAATCATTGTGACATTTGATTTACAAACAATAAAAGTAAAGCTCGTGGCGATTTGTGGTATCAAAGGTTATTTGTAATTTGTCTTCGATAAATATTTGATAAATAATACAATAGTTATCAATTTAAATGATATTTTTTATTAATTTTAAAATTACTTATTATGGTATTTTATCATCTAATTGACGAAGGAACATGGTTTAACAGTTAAATTTTAGAATTAAATTTAAGATTTCTAGCATTATTTATCATTTAATTACTTAACATATATATTTATTTACCGTTTTAATTTTGAATACCCCCCTCCTATATATATATATATATATAATTATATGATTACATAATAATATATTGAGATCACTCTTATCCAATGCTCTCTTAGTAAAATATCGACGGTAATTGTACCAAAAAATTATCTTCAATGTCTGATTTGATATGTCAAATTGGATTTGATTATGTACAATACTGACTTATATTTAGTTGAGGTGAAGGATTGAATTGAATAATATAATATTTATAATTATAAATATTTGGATATAAATTTTAAAATTATTATTAAAAAAAATTATTGTTAATTACTTAAGTAACATTATGGTCCCATATTTTTTGTGCTTTTCTAAATATAAATATAATTTATTCAGTTACAAAAAAAAGTACCTATCTTCAATCAAAATAATTTAAATATTTTTTAGATACATTCCTTTATATTAATAAATTCAATTTTAATATTATATAACTTATTTGATTATTTTATTAAGAATAAATTTAATTTATATGAATAGATAATTGTATTCTTATTCGAAAAATCATAAAACCTCACAAATCTAACTGCTATTAGCTATTTTAATACAAACACTTTCCCTTTTTTATTTGTATTTGCTACATTCTAAATTTTTTTTTTTTTTTATCTTCACTAAAAATTTATTTAATTACTATAACATTCTAACTACCAAATTCTTGTTTGATTAAATATGCAAAATAATTTATAATTTACTGATTTAAATTCTAATAAATAGATACACAATTCATTGATCTAATTTTACTAAATTCTCATCTTATAAATGCTTAAATAACAAATAATATTCTTATCATTTATTTATTTTTTGTACAAATTCTTAGAAGAAAATAAAAAACTTCTCATATATATATATATATTTTTATATTTTATGATTTATTATTTATATTTTTAAAAAATGTATCATATTAAATTTTATTTACAACGTTATAACTTTTAATTAATTTTCAGAAAAAGTATACAAATTCAAAATTCACAAATAAAATTATTTTAATTTTCAAATTAGTAAAATTAAGCTTGGTTCTTAAATTTGTTAGTTAAGGTTATCAAAAATACAGCCAAACTTTTTTAAAAAATTCCCGATACATTCTTGATATGAATACTGATTTATTTTTTTAGAGTTTTCGTACACTCATGTTTGATACATTTAAATTGATTTAAAGAAATAAAAGTTCAAAAGTAAGTTATAAAAGTATTTCAAAATTCTAAATTTTAACATACTCATTTATTTTTTAAATTAATATTTAATATTTTAACTTTTATTTTACAACTGCCACAGTATATTATACCATCCTAATATGCCTAAGAGTTTGTTGAAGACTTGACGTCTCAAATATGTTTTGGACTCATGGTCGATAGATTTCACCTCAAGAATCAAACTCCAGCACCACTTCTTCCCTCTTGAAAAAGTATGAATGTCTCAAGTTTTACGAGCTAAGCAAGTGGAAGGAAATAAGACCTATATTTTTAATTAGGGGCATTGTAGTCATGTTATCACTTAAGATGAAGTAATATATACATAGATGAAGTAATATTGGCTAACAAATGTTGTATATACATAGATGAAGTAATATTGAAACAAAATATAAAATTTGAGAAACAATCGAGTTCAAAAAAAAATTTTAGATGTAAGTCTTTTTAAACACTCTACGTTTAGAGAGAAATTTTTGATGACCTAAGCTTTTGATTGACAAATTACTTTTCGATATTTAAATTTAAGAGAAAGAACTTAAGGTTAAAAAGAAATAAAAGTAAAAATAGACATTGGATGAAGGTAAAAATAGTGCCAAAAGATAGAGAAACAACATAGGCTAAAACGAGGGGAAATAAAACCAAAAACACTCAAGGGTGTCTGACACTACGTTCAATAGTGACATAGCGCTAGACTTGAGCGGTGCTGGACATCCACAAACTCTTGTAAATTGATGATTTTGCTCCTTATTCTCAATTTTCTTTCTTCACTATTTTAAAGACATTTTGGATCTTTGATGCTTTATTATATATATCCTCCAAACCCTATATTTTCATGATTTTCTTTCCTTTTCTCCTATCTCTCAAAGGTTACTCTCTTTCCCTCTCCCTCTCTTTGAATCCAAAAATATACTTAACCAATCTTTGTATTTCTTTTAATTTCAACTCCCTCTCTTTGAATCCAAAAATATACTTAACCAATCTTTGTATTTCTTTTAATTTCTCGCTTGAAACAACTTTAAAATATCGTCCTAAACTTGCTATAGAATTATTTTCAAGTTTTGGTTAAAAAATCGCAAAGAGAAAAAATCAAGACCAATTTAGAGTTTTTTGAAATAAGTGAAAAAAATCAATATTTTCAATTTCTAAATGACTTCTAGGTAAGATTTTTAACTTGTTTTAAACACAAATTTGTAATTCAATTGAATTTAGAATATAAGATTGATTATACATTTAAAAAATTCTAAAAATTGGGCTTAATTATAATAAATTGAGTAAGAATTTAAAGAATTTAATTAGATAATATCAAAATAGCAACTAGAATAGTTCAAATGCCAATTTTTATAAAAATTGAATAATGACAATTGTGCATGAGTATTGCTCATCCAATAACTAGTGAGTTAGAGACTTAAATTTGCATGTTGATACACTTTAAAAATAATTGTGATAATATAAGAATAGTTATAGGATTTTATTTGGTAAATTTTGAGTAAATAACTGAAAATGCACATAATCTTAATAAGTTAAGTTCAGTTAAGGAGATTTAGCATTTTGAATATATTTATGGTACATATATTGTATTGATTTCTATTTAAAATTTAGAATTGATAAAATTGTGATATATATGTTCTTCTAGGATTAGAGAACTTGAGTAACGAGATTCCAAGATGAGAGGGATAAAAAGGAGTATATACCCTCTCTAAACAATGAGTGAATTTATTTTTTAAAATATTTTTGTTACTTTAAAATATTTATGAAACTTATTTGTTTTATACATTAGAATATATTTCTATTATTATTATCGTTTTACTAAAATATTTGGGATGCTTGCTTTATATATGTATTTTATGTGTAGCTTGTGATTTGTTTGATATATATTCGTGGTCGAAGGCCAAATATAATATTAAATTGATAAATTCATATAATTGCTATTTTTGATGATTGTTTGGGTGATACTAAGGCTAGTGGAACAATTATTGTATTAAATAACCTATAGTTGGTATAAGACTTAATTCAATACTTGTCAACGATATTGTCTGTTTTGACTCAATCCTTGAGACCTCGTAATTCTATTCTTGATAATAGATCAATCGAAAACTTTTTAAGAGGTCACCCATCTTGATACTATTTTCGCCCAAGCACACTTAACTACAAAGTTGTTAAAAATAAACTACCACCTATCTCAAAATACCTCGTTAACATATTAGTTTCAATTCTACTTATATAAATCAAAAATTTTTCCTTTTTATTCCAACGTGGGACTCACTTTTGCCTCTAAAATTATCCTAAAACCTATCAGGAACCGCTCTTTACTCGTGCACTCTCGCCTTGATGCCACTCTCCACTTTTTAGAACTATGATGTTATAGTTGGACTTAGTTAAAGGTCACCTAAATGAGTGTGAATTTAAGTAACCTACGATGAGACGCCGCATAGATGATAAGTAAGGCTTATTATTGTAAGTAGCCTAGGTGTTACCAGTCACCTAAGTGATGTGTTGGACATATTATAATTTTAAGTAGTTTATAGTATGAGGCTACCTAGGTGATGAGTAGGGCTTATTATTTATAATTAACAAAATATATAAAATTGACAAATAGTATGAGAACAGTCACAGTTATCACCACGCGAATACTCATAGTCAACACCAGTGAGTTAGACAATGTTTTGAAATAAAAGATTTTTTTTAACTTGTATATAAAATATTTTAATAAAGAAAATAGTTTTATGAAAAAAGAATATCATTGGTGATCTTAGAGCGTATCTCCACTAAGGTACCACCTTAGAAAAAGTGGGTAGTCCGATAATTTGCTCATTTTAAAGAAAACACAAGTCTAGTAAATAAATATAAAGTTTATAAATGAATGGTTTAAAAGTATGTAAATTATGAAGTGTGATTTTATATCATAAATATTTTAGCATTCTATTATTTTATCATAAATATTTTATGCATACTCACTCCCTCACCCTTCAATTTAATATAATCGAAAGTAAAAATGAGTGTTAGCTAGTGATGGTGATCTTTTAGAGGTTTAGAGCCCACAGGTATCATTCTTGTCTTCAACTCGTTGCCTTTTTAAATTAATTCATTGGGATTATTTTGATGAATTTTGTATGTATTTATTTATGGATTGAAAGAAATATTTTATGATTATGTAACCCATATATTTTATGAACTTCATATACATTTAGTTTGTAAAATGATATAAAAATATCTTAAAGAGATAGTTTATGCTTTTGTATTGATGAAATAATTTAAAAAATTAGTTTTGAAATGGATGTGCATATTTGTATAGAAAGCAAATACTTTAAATGCTTTAAAGGCTCAAGAAACATATTTAAAAGTTTAGAATGTGTTTCAAAAATTTATGGTAATTATCGTGTATAAAATTTACACAAGCGAGGGTGTAACAAAAAATTTAAAGGAGGTAACAACTCACATTGGCCAAATATACTGAAATCAAAATTTCTTTTGAAGTGTTTCAAAAAAAAAAATTTTATTTTGGTAAGTGGTTCATATTTTTTATTTATCTATTTTAAAAAAGAAAAAAATTAGAACTAACCTGCAAATCAAGAATGCCTAATATTCCATTCCTATTTTTAAAGTTATTTAGAAAATTGTCCGTAATAATGTATAAGCTAAATGAGTCCCTTTCTGTAGAGGCGTCAACATCTCACTTGGTCATAGGAAATCGTTAAAGGAATTTGTCAAGAAATTTCCTGTCAACAAGCAATTAAATGATACACACCATGCATAATTATGAAATTTAAGTTAATTTTGAAGAACCTTTTATAATAATATAAATTTAAAGTAGTCCTGTAGTGATTCCTTTAGATAATTAATGACATCTACTAATGGCTGACTTATGTGTTTTGAAGTATGAGAAATATAGTTTAGAATAACGCAATAAAAATACCTCATCAATACGTTAGATACATAATAAAATCTTTACTTAATCTGAGAGTACGCGAATTATTTTCGAAAGTTATTTTTTTTTTAAGAAGATACTAGTATATTATTATTTAAATATATTTATAATCAAAATATTTTATTATTATTATTATTATTTTATTAACAATCATCTATCAGCATATGTTTATTGTCACACAAGTTTAACAAATTAGGTAGCCACCCGTTAAATGAATTTCTTATTGTCAACCTTCGCTTTAGGAAGTTTTATCCAACATGACTTAAAGATATGTTGCGTAAATTTCGAAGCGAGGCTACGCGTGAGCAAGGAATAGTTTAATTGGTTTAAATTATTATCAAAAAAAATTAATAAATTAATTTCATGTAATATTTTTTTAAAAAAATAAAGTATGTAGTAAAACTTTAATTTTAATGTGTCAAAATTATAAAATACAGAATATATAAAAAGAAAATCTCTACTTAAATATAATCTGCTAAACATTTTTCAGTATTATTATTTGTTAGCAAAATATTTTTTTGTTATACTTTTAACAAATAGAAGTTTTCTAGGTGTGAAAGAGAAAGTGAAGAATGAGTTATTTATTAAAAAAGAAAAGGGGGTAAACTGAGTGTTTGTATTTACAAGATAAATTCAATCTTGACATGTCATATAAAATTCAATTTGGACTTGCCATATACAATCAATTATCAATTATGTCTTAAGAAAAAATATTAAAAACTTTTCTTCTTCTTCTTCTTCTTCTTTTTTTCTTTT
>JAWDEX010200356.1:0-11630 GCA_035221805.1 Trichilia hirta
TAAACTTTTCAATTCATTTGATATTCTGTAAATAATCTCATGATTAATTTAAATGTGTCTACAGACTAAGATTGACATCTAGCAATGTACCATGACCATCCAAATTATAATGAAGTAGCAAACTTCAATATAAACTTTTTCATATTCAGTTATCCTGTAATTCAATACTTCTATCATACTTGCTTTGATTGGATCAAGATTATGATAAATTGTCAAAATCTCTATATCTAATACTATGTGTAATGTATCTTAAGATATTAACTCATTTAGTGTACCAATATTGAGAGCTACTTTTCAATTCTACACCGCACCTTAGCTAAGGATTTTTTGAGGCATATCTTTATCATTCACATAGAGCATACTCCCATAATATACTAAAGGGTAATGGATTCTTTACTGAATATTCACCTATCTTTATAAGTGTAATAGCATACCTAATAACTACCTATAATGAACCTTACAATCTATCTTTAGTTAGTATTAAAGTATCATACATCACCCATAAGATAACTATGATATTCTTAAGTCTAAGGATCAGATAAACTATTGATACAAAGAATATTCAATTGACATTAAAGTACAACTACCATTTGTACATTTTTGTTTTGAGTCAATTCAATGAACTCATTTTCTAATGAGCACCTAAACAATTGCAATAGTGTTACCACACAAGTGATTTATGAGAACAATCACCTTTTCAACAAATAGGCAAAATGTGTACCAGTTTAATCGATACTACAAAGGCTCCACTTTATAGTCCTATGATTAAGAATATTTAAGAATGATACATCTAATATTTCTATCTCTTAAGTATAATCTCATCATAATTAGATATATAATGTAAATATTCTATGAACTTTATCATCACATATATAAATATGTATATTAATGATAAAAGAGTTTGCTATAAAATATTTATTTTATTACTAGAAGAAAAGATTTACAAATGATAATGTTCATTACAATTATTCTTAATTGGCTTGTAGGGCATAACTTTTATAGTAACTACATTTCATTTAGTAAGCATTAAAATGAAAATAGTTTTTAGATATTTATGCACAAAGTAGAATCCAATCTAAACCTCCACTCTATTGCTCACATAGTAGTTTAAGAATTTTTTTTTGAAAAAAAGAATTCAAGCATGCCATTCAAAAATTGATAAGGCTTATAACTATCCCTAGTTAGGTTAGTCCATTAATATTTTAGTAAAAATCACTTAAGCATCTTACAAGTAATTCAACACAAAAAAATAAGGCCTTATTTCACTAACTCATTACCTAAGTCCTATTTGATCTTTTTACGTGAGTATTTTATAGTTGTTGTGCCAACCCCCATTACTCAATCTAATAGAGACTAAGGTCACTTTGCATACTTATATCTTAACTCACCATTTTATGCAAAGGTAAACTTTTAACAGCCAAATACCTATGATTACTAAGCAAAAGTGAGATAGCAGAGTAGCCTACATGCATCTCTTTCTCTAAATAATTTTTTTTTTAATTGTTAATTCTGGCCTTTTTGCTTTTAGTAAATCAAATTAACTAGATTAATTATCTCGAGTGATTCAAACAAAAATAAAAGTGAACTAACTGACCTAGTCCAACCATACGACACATCATTTCTTAAAGTATATATTTCCTTCGTTAAACACATAAAAGTTAATGTATTAACAACTTTGCTTCAAATTAAATCAAATCCATTTTATACATTACTAGAAAAAAACTCTTCAATAGCAATAAAATTTACAAATAAAATCATGCACATACAATCATGCTAAAACATTCACACACAAAAAAATATCCACATTACAACACAATTCTAAGATAAAAATAAATAAGAGCTCTATAAAATTAAAATAATAACCAAATAAAACACACACACATTAACTATATTGCTCAAGATTGATCCAAAATTCACCTACGCCATAGAAACACTAGTAGTAAGATGATGATAGATAACACTACGAGTATACTGACAAAATAAGTTTACTATCGCTCCCCTAAACTTATTTCGAGCATTATCCCCAATGCTTTACACATAAATTACATAGAAAGGAAAAAGAAAAAAAACAAAACACACCTGGAGGGATAAAGATCTCAACTCTTATTCCTTGCCATTATGCTCACTTTTCTCATTGGATTCATCTTTTTGGATGTCTTTGTCATCATCCCCCTCTTTACTATCATTTGAAGCTGGCAAAAGGGAAATTAGTTGAAATTTACTTGTGTATATATTTGACTGCTCTGTAATTTAAAATAGTATATATCTAATAGATTAAAAAGACACCTTAATATATCTGCCAACTTTATCTAGCCTTTTTTCAAGCAAGAAATCTTCCTATTTATTTCATCTTTCTCTAATTGCTTTTGCTTCTTTTTTGAATGTCTCTTTAATGAGGGTCCAGCTTTATATCTCATTGTTACATTAGTTCAGCTAATGAACCTTTACTCAATCGGATTTTTAGGCTGTAGTATTTCATCTAACTTAGTATGGACTCTAAAGTATTCAGTTAGTTCTATCATCAAATGGAAAAAAGCCAACCCTAATGATAAGTTGCTTATACAATACTTAATACTTTCTAAAATTTAGTGATTGACATTAATTTTCAGCCCTTTTTTTTAGTCTATAGAGCAATAGTTCTCTATTCATTGTAACTTTTGATAAATAAGAGGTAGGGTCTAGTTTTGAACAAATAAAATAGTGCCATATCTTTATTTCTATAGTAAGGAACTTGGATGGGAATGTAATGTTTTTACCATTGGTCATTACCCCTATTGCCCATAAATTTTTTAAGCAAACTATTTTGGCTACCAAGTTCATGTCAACATTGTCAAGGAGAGGAATGACTTCATTTATAACTTTAAGAATACTCTAGAATCTATTGATAGTAGTTTTCCCATAAACGATATCACAATTCTATACACTAAAAAATTGATTCTTCAGTTCTCTGGCATTAGCGTAAAACTCTCTAACCAAAGTCATTTTGGTATATTGAGGTTGCCTGTAGAAATGTTGCCAACTTCAAGATTGAATTTTGTTTGTCAGAATCAATTGTCTTAATAAATTCAGCTGAAATCCTTTTTCTGGTAACTCCTCTATCCTCTTTAATATCACATTATAAGTATTCTTAACATTTTTATTTAAAACCCTTGTTCTTTTAAAATCCATTTCTACTTGAGCAGATCTTGAATCTCCCCTATCCCATATTTTTTTTACTCTAACCTTTATATTTAGCAGCATTGTAATAGAATTCTTGTAAGAAAGATTCAATTAACTTATAACACAAATACTTTTCTATCTTGCATTTTCACTTTTAACTCCCAATACTACCAAACTTCCATGCCTTTTCTCTCTCTTTACTCACAAAAATTAATGGAAAGCAATTGACATTTTCACTAATGTTGAATGTAGTTATCAATTCCGTCAACCACATACATCATAAAATTGAATAACTATTATTCCTATAAAATCCTTCTTTTTCAAAGATTTAGCATTTAAGCAATCATTTTAACATAATATTAGCAAAAATATTAGCAACAATATTAGCTTGAAAATAACACCATAAATCATGAAATCATTGTATTACTCTTTTTCAAGCAAGAACAAGTCACTATTCATTGATCAAAATCAAAATCCCTAACTCAATTCATGGAATCAAGTTACAATACCTCATGTCAAAGCATAACATATGTAAATATAACTAATTTATGTTATTTCTCACAAAACTCATGCTTAATTATTCTCTCAAAATAAATAAATTCAAACTTTAACATAAATCTACAATTTTCACAAATAAAAGAAAAACTAAGAGTTGAACACTTACTTATGAGTTGGAATAAGTAAATTTGGTAAGAAGTGATTGATCAAACCTTAATTTTTCTCTTTAAACCCTTGTATTTGATTTTGTAAAGAGAGAAGGAGAGATTTAGGAGAGAAGTGCAAAACTAAGTGAAGAAGGGGATTGGCCCCTTTTTTGCCCATAGTTGGGCATTATGGCACCCTTGCTAGGCACTGTGGCACTTAGGTTCTCTGGGTGCTATAGCACCTAGCAAGGGAAGCCTTTAGGAGATGTAGCACCCAGTAAGCAAGGCCTTTAGGCGTTATAATGCCCCACTTGCTTTTTCTTCATCCTTTTGATTGCTATTTGCTTTTATTACTTCAAATTCAATGCTTAGCTTTATATTTGGAACAAAATTAAATAGTAATTCAGTATAAAAAGAATTCACTCAAGGCACAAAAATAAAATCTAAGAACTCAAATCAAACAAAATTCTATAAATTGTTAAAAATATATATGGTTGGGTTACCTCCCAGCTAGCGCTAATTTAAACATCCCTAGTCAGACATTGCTATTATTATTCCTCAATATTTACTAGGTAATAAGAATCTTTGTTGAGCTCTTCTATTCTATGAAAATACTTGAGTTGATTGCCATTGATTTGAAATAGCTTTTGCTTTGTACCTTTTATGTCAATAACTCTAAATGGAAAGCTTTTTTTAATTTTGAAAGGTATAGACCAACTTAATTTCAGCTTCTCTAAAAATAATTTAATCCTAGATTTCTTATTGACTTGATTTCTTATTTCTTTTTACTCATCTAGTTGTAAAATTTGTTGCTCATTGAAAGTCTTTAAAGTGGTGTTCTTCCTTTTCTTTAAAGATGGTAAACTAGTATTAGATAAAGATGGATGCTTATGCAAGGAAGCACATTTTAAAAGTTTATCGAACTTCTTTGATAGTTGAATCTTTATTATAGACTTTATTTTAATTTGTTGATATTGTCCTGTGCTTCTTGATTCTTTATCCAGTATCTCTTTAATTATAAATTCTTCATCATCTTATCTTTTATTGGCCTTGCAAATTAGTATCTCATCTTTTAACAGCAAGGCTTTCTCTTTAAAATTTTAATCCCGTAACCGATGCTTCAAAGGCTCCTTAGATAAAAAATTGAGAAAACACTATTTATACAGCTAGAGGTCATATCTATCCTTTTGAATGCCTCCTTCTTACTTAGATAGTTCATCACCTTGCCAATGTTAAATTTGATTTCTTCTTTATTTACCTTAAAAGTGAAATTTTCACTGTGAACCTCAATTAAAGTCTATTTAGTAACAAGGAATAGTCATCCGAGAATGATTAGAATCTTTCAATACTCTTTTGTATCAAGAATAACAAAGTTTACCAAAAAGATGAATTTATCAATCTTTACCAAAGCATCTTTAATGATTCTCTTTGGACATAAAAATGATTGATCCACTATTTATAGTGAATTTGTAATAGGTCAAACTTTTCCTAATCCTAATTTTTAATATATCAATAATGTTATCAAATTGATACTAATACGAAGATCACATAAAGCTTTCTTAAAGATAAAATTACCAATAGTGCAAGGGATTGTGAAGCTACTCAAATCCTTGAGCTTTTATAGTACTTTGTGTTAAAGAATGGCACCATACTCCTCAAATAACTTAATCATCTCATGGTCTTTCAACCTCTTTTTCTTAGACATCACTTCTTTATAAACTTCGTATAATTAGGCATTTGGTCTAAAGCATCTACTAATCAGATATTAATGTGAATTTTCTTCAAAATGTCTAAGAACTTCCTAAATTGTACATCTAGCTTCCTTTTTTAAAAGTGCTGTGGGTATGGCTATAGAGGCTTGTATTTTAATGTGTCCTTTACAAATATGATTTGAGGTTCTTTTGGTATAGAACCATCTTTTTTTAGCACTTTCGAATCTTTACTCTTTTCCACAATCACCTTTTTGTGTTGAATCTCTACTTCCTTGCCATTTTACAATGCAATGGCTTTGCATTGATTTTCTAGATTTATTTTAATGTCACAAGGAAACTTTCTTAAGGATTAAAACTTGATTGCATTTGCTAATTAACTAATTTGCACTTCAAGATTCTTTATGGTAGCACTCATATTGCTTAATGGGTTTCAATATTTTCAATTTTTGCTTTATTCTTATTGAACCTTTCTTGGATCTCATTCATAAATGTACTCATTAACTTTTTTAATAAAGGCTTTTTCTCTATTATATTATAGTTAAATCCCAATAGTGCTTGCAAAATATTTTTGTTGCTGCCATATGAAAGTTCTCATGATTTTGAAGTCCCAAATGATAGTGAGTTGGTAAATTGTTACTTTGAAAGTTATAGCTTTTACTGTTCATACACTGATACTATTCTTATCCTCCTCCATCCTTAAATATGAACTATTGACATGGCAATCATCTTCTTATTACCTGAATTATTTGCAGTTAACTTAGAGATTTTACTTGTTTAAGCTAATATTTGGGCTGTTAATGACACCAGTGGATCTATTTCATGCACTTTATCTACCTTTTAATGGATATTTCTCTCATTTAGCCACTAAGTATTATTTATAACCATTTCATCAAGTAATTGGATTCCTTCATCTACTTTTTATTTTTCAACAAAGTTTTTTCAACTACTGCATCAACTATTGTCTTGGTTTGCCCATTCAATCCATTATAGAATAATTAAATTTAAAACCAATCTTGATATCTATGTTAAGGACATTATCTAATCGTGTCTTTGAATCACTCCTAAGCCTTATGGAATGGATCAAAACCTAATTGCCTAAACTGAGCTATTTCTCCTCGTAGTTGAGATATTTTTAATGGTGAAAAAAACTTTGCCAAGAACTTTTCAATCAATTCTTCCCAGATAATGACACTTTTAGGTTATAGTAATTATAACCAATACCTCACTTTGTCTCTCAATGAAAAGAAAAATAACCTTAATCTAGTGGCATCATTTAACACTTCATTCATCTTAATGGTGTCATAAATATCCAAGAATATGCATAAATGAATATTTAGATTTTATGCGTAAGTCTACAACATTGATTTTGCTATACCATATTAATAAGGGCTAGTTTTAATTCAAAATTGTTGACCATAATAGCTTGACGCTAAATTCTTAAGTAGTTATCATTAACATTAGCTTGAAATAATCTCTCAATACTCATTATTGGTTATCCTCTATCATTGCTATGTTCTATTTTAATAGCCTTTACTTTCTTCTTCGCTCTTTTTCTTGTTTGTTCAAGTTATGACAAGTGCGTTCAATTTCTAGATTCAATGGCAATAACTCTAGATGTTGACTTCTACTCATGCACTACACTTATAAATACATAAAATAATAAAAATTAGACAGAATAAATAAACTAAATGCAAACACCTAGATTAATCTTCACCACTTGGTCATAATATTAACAAATTAATACCTCACTAATAACGATGTCAAAAACTTTTTCCATCTTTTACAATCACAAATAGAAAATGTAAAAGATACTATAAGCACACAGTGTTGAGTTATAGTAAAATATCGATTCTATATGAAGGTTATATAATTTGTTTAGTACTATAACTCAAACAAGTTTAGTTATTTAGTTTACTTCTAATATTTTAAGTTTAAAGAATTAAAACTAAACGAATTACAATTACTAAATGGTGACTTAGAATACTAGCTGAAAGAAAGAAAATTCAATTAAATGACTCTTACGAGAATTTGAATTTACTCATGCTTACCATGATCCTATTAATTTATTATACTTATCTTATTCTAAGTGATTAACTAATAAAGATTCAAAAGTTAACCTTACTTCTTCTTTTGATGGCAAATGACATTACATACGTGATATACCATAATCATTATGTCTGTCCAATTTGATAAGTTATGCTTTCATTAAGCATTAACCTTATAGTATTACCTATTCTTTACCCATCTTTCGATGCAATACTTCTTAGGCTGTGCAATTGTTGTCTAATATATAAGGTTAGCCTCTTTTGAGTTTTACCCTATATATTAGCATATATATGATTCAACATTTAGTGTAATTATCTAATAAAAATAGATTACACAAGTCAATCAAGTAGAATGCAAATAAATATAGATATAACTTTAATAACCCATGTTATAACCCGATTTTGTTCTCTGTAAATTTTATCCATGCTTTATAAACAAAGCTCAAGGTGTTGAATTTGTGATAATAATATAAGGTTTAATTTTTAAATTATTTTGCCAAAATTATTTGATAAGTTTGTATCTTAGCTCAATGAGCTGAATTTTGCTAATGGTATATCTATGTATTGTTGTTTAATTTCAAAATAACCATTTGGATAATTTTGATAAATTTGTCAATAATATGGGTGTTTATTTTTTTAAAGATTTGATGCTTTATCTTTAACTTTTTTCTCTTATAGTTTATTGCAAATTTTTCTTATGTAAAAATTCTATTTCAAGTAAGATTTTCTATACTTTATCTTTCTATATTAGGACACTAAAATAATATCCTATATTAGATAAGGTAAAGATAGTTAATGTTAAATAATGTTGGAATTATAAGTATTATTGTAAGTTTATGTATGTTAAAGTGTGTTTATTATATTGTAAAAAAGAAGCAAGTATCCGACTTCTGTAGGGATGGCTAAGTAAGGGGTCATTTCTTCTCCTCTCGATCTTTGAGACACATTCTAATAATATTATATTATTTATATATTTTTAAATTTATAATAAGGTCATGTTATTTGCTTTTATTTAGGTTATTTAAATTTTGTAAATTCTCATATTATTATTTGTTTCTTCAAAAACTCATTATACAAGAGTTTTATGAGCCATTCTTATTACACATACACTTTGGCACATGATTGTAGGTTATAAGTAGAGAATTTTATATAATTTTTTCTAATAATTTCATCTAAAATAATATCTAAAGGCATTGATAAAAGAAAAAAAAAAGAAAAAGAAAAAAATTAAATATAAGCCTTATTGATAAGAGCTAAGGATGAGCTGTACCATAGTGGCATACTTTACTATATAGAACAAGTCTTGTATTCAAAAGCAAAAAAAATATTTTAATACAAATATTATTGGTAAAGGCTAGAACTAAGTTGTACCCCAGTGACATACTTAGCTACATAAAGCAAAACTTGTGTTTAAAAGAAAAAAGAAGAGAAAAAAAACTAAATACAAGTATTGTTGGTAAAGGTTAGGGATGAGCTGTGATCCAATGACACTCTTAATTATATAGAATAATTCTTATATTTAAAAAAAATAAAAATAAAAGAAAATAGTAATAGTAATAGTAAGTATTTATAACCTAAAAAGACTAGTAAGGGTGTTTTAACACTTATTGTCCTAAGACCGACTGGTCTGAGAGTCATTAGTCGATGAACTAGATTAAAGATACAATAATTAAAGCCCAAGAAATATTACTTCTAATTAAATAATAAGAATAATTTTGATGTTAAGTCTCATAACTAGATGGTTTATAAATTTCTTATCTAAAGGGTTTATGGTTTGTGCTTTTATAATTTTTTCTGCAGAATTTACTTATTTAAACATATCAAAAAGAAGTGGAATAATAAATACCTTATTTATAAATTTTTATTTCAATTCATTAGTAAAGGTTGTTATTATTATTTGAATGTCTATATTTAGGGTAAATATTATAGTATAAGTAGATTTGTTATTTTAGATTTAAACTTAACTTTGTTAGTAATTATTGTTTAATTTTTCTCTTAACGTAGAATTCTTAAATGGCGTGTAACTTTTAAACTATGAGAGATATTGGGATAATTTTTAATTCAATGGAAAGCTTAAAAAATGGGATAAACCTTTTTTGTTTGTGCCAACGATCATTTTAGACTCCCTATAGTATTTATAAAGTTATTTTTCAAGCACATTACTGTTCCAGTCAAGCTTGACCTAACTTTCATATTTTATCCATAACTTTTAATAATAATTTCAAAATTATTTAAAATTAGTGGCTTTAGAAAGCTAATTTAATGGTATAAAATATTTATGTTTGGTTCAAGGTTTAATTCTGAATTCATGTTATATGTTTAAGCCCATTTCTGAAGCCTATTATAAGACTATTACTATTCTAGCCCAGCCCGATCTTGTTTTAGTATTATATCTATAACTTTTGATACAAGTGGATTTGAAAATATAGCTCAATGGAATAAAATATTTATGTTTAGGCTAAGCTTTAGTTTTAACTCTTTACTACACTTTGAAACCCATTTTTAAAGCCCATTATAAGTCCACTTACTGTTATGGCCCAGCTCGACCTTTCTTTAGTGTTTTGCCCATAACTTTTGATAAAAATATTGAATTGACCAAAGATAAGTGGCAAATCAAATATAAGAGATTTATTTATAACTTCGATGTTTATCACAAAAGCTGAATCATTGATCTTTAAGGTAATCTATGATAATTTTTGTGGAGGCTGAAATTATTAAATGTAAGTCAAAGATTCTATCCAAATTTGTCAACAAATTTATTTAATAATCAACCAGTTGGCAGCCATTATTGACATTTTCTCCCTAAGGTTTATCTATAAATACCAGGCCATTTTACTCTTTGAAATTAAGTTAGAAGTGAGGGAGAAATTGTGTTAGTAAGAGAGAAAGTGTAAGAAAAAAACTTTGAGAGAAAGAAAGGAAGAAAGAAAAGAAAACAAGAAAGAGAAAGAAGAAAACATAAGGTTAGAATATTCTTGTTCTTGTATCTCTTCAATTATGCTATTTTCTTTTATAAATAATATATTTATGTTATAATTATTCATTCCTTCTATTCCTTTTATAAAAATTTTATTTGCTTTCATTATGTTTATTTATCATATTATTTGTAGGGTGATCATGCCCCTATTTTTATGTTCTTCAATTTATGTGGGAATTTCATCTCCACAAGTTATTTATTTTCTCGTAAATTAAATTCAGCACTATTATGCAGTGATCATACCCCTATTTTTATTTTTATATTCTTTAATTCATGTAAGAGATTTTATCTTCACAAGTTATTTACTTTCTCACAATTTAAATTCAACACTTTTATGGAATGTTCATGTCCCTATTTTTACTTTTATGTTCTTTAATTCATATAGGGGATTTTATCTTTCCAAGTCATTTACTTTCTCGCAATTTAAATTCAGCATTATTGTGGGGTGATCATACTCCTATTTTTTATTTTTATATTCTTTAATTCATGTGAAAAATTTCATCTCCACAAGCCATTTATTTTCTCGTAATTTAAATTCTTCACTATTGTGGGGTGATCATGTCCCTATTTTTATTTCTATATTCTTTAATTCATGTGGGGAATTTCATCTTTATAAGCAATTTATTTTTATATATTTAAATTCAATACTATTGTGGGGGTGATTGTGCTCCTATTTTTATTTCTATGTTCTTTAATTCATGTAGGGAATTTCATCTGTATAAGTTATTTACTTTCTTGCAATTTAAATTCAACACTTTTGTGGGATGTTTATATCCCTATTTTTTTTTCTTTTTCTTAATTAATGTAGTAAAATTCATCTTCATAAATTATTTACTTTCTTACACTTTACTTTTATGTGCTTTAGTGGGATATTAATGTCCTTATTTTTATTTAATTTTAATTCATATGAAAAACATTTTATTTATAAGTTATTGATTTTTTATACACTTTAAATTCAGAGTAGGGTGTTCATCCCTATTTGTTCTTTATATTATTGTTTAAATTTAAGCTTTATAAATATTTAGTATTTATATACTTGTTATTTAATTTACGTTTAATTCTTCATTGCATTCATGATATTTTATTATTAATA
>JAWDEX010200367.1:0-11629 GCA_035221805.1 Trichilia hirta
ATATATGTTAGTTATATAATCACAATATCAATAGACATACAACATATTCACATATATTGATCAATATATCTCATTTATAACCAATCCACGTTCGTTCATACTCATTTCAATCTAAATCCTATTTCATTTAATTTTAACCACACTTACATTTCATAATTTCATCATCACCTATATATCGTTCGAAAATCAATCATTATATTCTATTCACATTTACATATGATCACAAAGTACAATTTTAATCAAATCATCAATCAGGCCTTTATACTTAAATATATACAATAACATTAATTACATCATTTATAAATTTAATCTTTTAGGGTCTAATTTATTATAATTGTCAGAATTTTACTTTTATCTAGTGCATTTTTTCATAATATTTTCATGTTATATCACATCATATTATATTCTGGGATAATGTAATAGCCTTACTAGGCTATGCTCAATATTATATTTAATACCAATTAAATTCATCTCTCAACAAGTGATTATTCATACCCAACTGACACACCTAACACATTAACTAAGCCCACTTTTTAACAGATGATTATTCATTCTCAATTAATACACACAACATATTTTACATCAATTAAACCTACTTTTTAATAGGTAATTATTCACAGTTAACGAATATACACAGTATACCTTACGTCAATAAATGATTATTTATACCCGATTGTTTTATACAAGTTGCACTAAATAATCTCACACAATATAACAAACTTAGTTATGTTATCTTATTATCTCTTATTAACATCAATTAATAGTATTATTCTCATTCACATTATATCGTATCTCATTTCATCTCCTTTCAACTAATAATATTTTTATCATACCTATTCATATTAAATTGCAAGTATTATCACATTCTTACATATTCACATCTTAAGTATCATAATTTATAATGCTCTAATAATCTCATGATAGTGAGTATGCCTACTCGACTCAATCACGATCTCACAACAATATTAATAGTAATAAAATACTTTAAAACACAATATTTATAAATTAGTTATTTAAAATCATGCTTATATTAATAAAATATTTATTTAAATAGATTATATAATAAAATAATCCACTTACAGTTATTTTAAAATAATAATCATAAAACTATTTTTTATTTTGTACAATAATAAATTTTATAAAATATCTTATAAAAATTAAAATGAATAAGGATCTACTTATTAGTATATATTTTAAGATCCAATTATAATTTTGGACATTTAACATATTTATATATCATGACATTATTAGTTTAATATAATATTTTATTATTACATATCTGTATATTTTAATAAATATAATAATATTCTTAGAATAATAGGTTCAATTAGTTGGACACTATTTTTAAATATTCCTAATAAAATATTATTATATATAGGATAATAATAATACGCTAAGACTAGTATGTATAGCGATTGATGATAACATAAGATGTGTTATGATATGAGATATAAAATTAATACTTGAGTACAAGTTAGAGAACTAATGTATTAGATCGACCATCCTGAGAACACTATATGAATTGTTATATGAGTGTCATAAGTGATTCTTATAGTGATAATGATGTATGTAATCCTCTGACTTGAGATCATTATAGTTCTCAATATTATGAATGATATACTTTGATATTTTTAAATGTCATCTATAATAGGATAGACTATAAAAAAAATAATTAAATATATAATAAATTATGTAGAGGGATATATTTGATTAAGATAGAATTTGTCTCTCATATATAAAAAAAGTGATATCTTTGGACTTTTTGATTGAGTATAATTATAAAAATACATAGCCGTACTCAAATAAATTAATATGAGAATATTGATTTTATTTGATAAGATAATTATACTCTAGATATTAAAAAATCATAAAGATTAAACTTTATAAGAGTGACACATTCTATATCTTGCGTTTAATTAGGTATTATGGATAAAGGAATTAAATTATACGATAATATTAATCACGAATTAAGATAATATTGAATTATTTACAATCTTATCACTTAGGTAATTATAATATGTTGTTAGATATCACTTATAACTTGTATTATTATAATTAGATTATAGTATTACTATCAATATTGCAAGAACTTATTGAGTTATACATAAGATCAAAAATAATAGATGTATAAATTTATAAGATGAATTTATTAAGTTCGTGAACTCTTAACATAAATTGGGTGTTATATTTGAGTTGAGTTTATTAATTAAGATTAATTAAATATGTTAGTTAAACTTAATTAAATAAACTGAGATTTAAATAAAAGGCCATGTTTAAATATGAATAATGGGTCGTATTTACTCATTAATAGGTTCATTAAACCTTAACCCATAGAAATCTTAATTCGTATTATAAAAAACACAAAAGATTAGGATTATTTAAGGGAGTGTTTTTTTTTTTTCGATATGAAAAGAAAAGAAAACACGAATAAAAGGAGAAAATGAGTAAATGAGCTAGCACTCTAATTCTATTAATTCTTGATCGTGTGAATACCGTAGAGGCATAGTTTATAGATCTATACTCAGTGGTTCATCAAGTTAATCAATATGAAAAGGTATGAGTTCTGAATTCATAAAACGCTAAGCTATCACATGGATCCTTAGTTAAAATTTAAAAAAATTTAAAATTCTGCTATATGCATGTATTTTGTTTTTCATCACCACTCATTATGCTTGATGAAAAATATTAATTTTAATCTGGGTCAATGTAAGATAGGTGATTGTTCCCTCGGAGTATCCATAAATGATATTTTTAACTATCGTTAGGACACTTAAAATACTAATATTTACAAATCAGTGTACATGAATACTAAATATACTTAAAGATATCTTAAAAAAAAGTCTATACAACTAACGTTACTTAAGATTTGACAATTTTTGATTCAAATTAAGTGAGTATAAGTTATGACATAAAAAATTTAACCTAATCTTAAAGACAAGGGTACACAGGATAGCTATATTACTAAATTTTTTGAAAACTCATCTGAGTAGATGTGAATTTAAATTTTGGATATGTTGTATCCCTATATGTCTAGTTTTTATAGCATTTTACAATACCTTAATCAGAATTCTACAACTTAATTTATGCTTACATATGCATACACTGTACGTATGAGATCTAATTTCAAAAAGAAAAAGCAATTCAAACAACAATATGGTCCAAAAATCACAATAAAATGAACAAAAAAAATTTAAGATATCAATTACGCTTTTGAGCTTTCAATTATGCTCAAAATTATAAAACTTATAGTTACCATTCATCATTTCCTTTTTTAGGATCTTAGAGATTTCACCATCATTCAAACTTTAATTAACTCAAATCTCAATACAAAATCAAGTCTATTAATATCTTAAATATGATTCTATGACAGCCATATTCTCAAATCATCAAAAAATGAAAATATTCAAATTTAAATTTCTTAAACTCTAGGTAAATAAAAGAACTAATCATGAGATCTTACATTAATCAAACTCTAGATTACACTTATAAAATTGATTTGATAATTTAGAAACTAGTTGTAGAGAAATGTAGAAAGAGAGATCTTAGATTTGAGAATGATTGAAACAATGGAAGATGCGAAAAAATTTTGTGTAAGATCTTTTTATGTATCTATAGCTAGGCAAAAAATGATGAAAACTCTAAAAAAAAATCTCATTAACTTTTGCTTGGAAAACCCTCCCTTATGACATCCTTTTTGTCATCAATTTTTAACCCTCTTAATAGACAATTCAATTCTAGTAATAAACATAAAAATTTTATAATTCTATCTCGACTTTTCAATGGTCTAAAAATTATCTCATTTAAATTTTTTCTAGAAATAGTTATAGTCTAAAAATCGAATGGTATGCAAATATTCATTATCCTCTAAATTAGTTTAGAAATCTCTTGCTTTAAACTAGAAAATAATTTAGTCAAAAAATGATTAATATAAGAGCTATAACTTATTGTGTTAACTTTTTAACACATTAAAACTTATCTAAATTAGAGTTTGTTAGCTCCTAATATAGTTAAAAAAGCTACCGAGTTTTTTAATGTGCAAATGGTGTCCGGAAGGAATTTTTCTCAAACTCTATTATTCTCATTCAACTTTTTTCAAAACATTTATTAACTCTCAATATGAGTTATTTTGACCAATATTAACACCCGAATATATATATATATTTTAAATAATAAAAATGCCCTTCAAAATAAAATGACTAAAATATTCTTAACTTAAATGCGGGGCATTACATTCTTATTATGAATTTTTGCAATCATTACTTAGTAATTTTTTATCTTTTTTTGGTAGATCTCTTAAAAAAAGCGACAATTAGTTTAAAATAGAATAAAAAATATAAAACTAGTATGAAGAAACAACATTTGTTTAGATTTATGTGAAAATAATTTATAACATTAAAATTGATTATATTTAATATGAATTGGTGAATTAAATTTAATGCAATTCACAATTTAATTTGTAAAATTTTAATCTGTTAATTAATCTATGAATTTTTCAAATCAATCTAAACCACGTAAATTAGTGAATTAAATTGACTCGAATTTAATAAATTAGAATTTGCTTACCCCTACCCGTAACTCTACTTGTAAGCCCCAAACCCCGGGGGGCGTTGAAATAGAAAAGAAAGATTGATGTTACATAAAATATTATTTTTCAATTAGTATAGCTAATGATTTACTTTCTAAATAATATTTATTTTTTTACTTTAATATTTTACTGAAAGATAAATTATAATTTATAAAAAAAAAAATCAGTGCTATTATATAAATAATAGGGTGAAACTATCAATACACCCGGCTTCGTGGTTCGAACCTGAGCCCAGTGTCTCAATTCCCCAAAGACAAATAAATCAATAATCCTTAGGCCAGGCCTAAATAGTTAAATGAGCCCAACAAATTATATATTTTGTGTTTTATGGGCTCGTTTCCCTTCGAGTATAGGTAATTTAAAAAGGAGATACCCTTTACGCCATGTGACGGATTTTGGATCGGTTTATATAAAACTAAATTTAATATTTAGTATTTTATTTTATCACTTAATGGATTAATTTTATTATTTCTTTTGGGGTAAGAATAAGATTGCCATCAATACTATGTCCACTTTTGTTCTCTATTTGTTTCGTAATTTATTTCACCTCCTAATATTATTATTTTGTTTTATATAATAATTAATATTTTCTTAATTAATTATAATAATAATAACAACATTATTTTTCATTAGTAGTTGGTGTCATTGTACACCATTTTTAAGATTTTAAGAATCCTTATCATTAAATCCAATTTATGATACAAGTATTATCTATTATTAGTGTTTATTAAAATAAAATATATTAAAATTTATATATAGTTTTTTTTCGAACCACTCTTTTTATATTTAGGTCAAGCTCCCTTAATTTACTTTTTGACTTAAATTTAAACATAATTTTTTATTCATTCGATTTGTAAAATCAAATTATTGAAATTTAAAGGGGAAAGAAATAACATTTAATACTGTCAACTAAATAATTTTATTTATTTTTAATTTGAATAAATTTAGTAAATGAAATTTTATATTATATTATTATTTTAAGTCAAAAATTAAAACGGAAAGAGTATGATGTTATATATATATATATATATTTCAAAATAAAATAATGATATTTTTGATATATATTTTTTTAAAATTTAACTTTGTGTCATTTATTTTACCAAATTTAGGTGGATTTGTAATTATTAGATACAATACTACTCTATATAATCAACAGAATATAATTATTATTATTTTACAATTTTCTATTGCTTCCTAATCATTATAAAATCAAATAAATATTTCGTTGTTATAATTTTTGACACAATCAAAGTAAGAATTAATCGTTTAATCTCTTATTTTTATTATCATATTAACTTATTTATTTATTTAATACAAAAATTATAAGATTAATATACCTTTGTTTATACCATTATGATTCAATTCAACTAAAATAAAATTCAAACCTTATAAATGCATACATGCCCATATTAATTTTGGATTTGATTTGGATTGAGAGAAGGATTCTTCCTCATTTTGTCTCCTTCTTTTTATTCCATTTCAACTTCTCATTATATATAAATTATTTAAAAAAATTAACCTGTATACATTACTATTTCATTATAAATTATGTATTTTATATTTTTATAAAAATAAAAAAAAAATCATACAAAATATATAACATTATCACAATAATTTATACAAATAAATTTTATATAAGAATTTGTATTCATTTTATGTTTTAGGGCCCAACGTAAAGTAGCTTGATGTTGTATTTTGTACTTTACATGTGTGCATACATACATATATACATACACGAATGCATGGTATATACAATATAAAAGAAAAAATAGTAAATACCTCCTATAATTTAATTAAATAATAATTTTTTCTTATTTTATATTTTTCCATAAAAATTTTTTAAAGTTTAAAAATAGTGATAAATATTTTTTATTAAATTAAAATTTTCGGTATTTTTTTTTTCAATGTAGCACCCTTAATCTTTGTAAAAATATAAAAATAGATAAAATTATTATTAAAAAATTAAATAAAATATATAAATTTTAATTAATAAAATTTATATTTTAAATAACATAAAAAAATTTATAAATTATTTTTAATAAAATTTAATAAAAGTAATTTCATAAAAAATATTTATCATAACGTTTAAATTTTAAGAGATTTTTGTGGCGAAACCTAAAGATGGAAAAATTGTTATTTAATTAAAGGGGTGTTTATCAGTTATCACTCCCCTCTATTATAAAATGGAAACGGCCTGCCAACTGACATTTTCCCCGACACATCCAGTGAAGGCCCAGCCTCTGGCAGCATTCCACTTTTTATTCGATAAATATAAATTATATAATATGTATTCTACTCACACTATTTCTCCCATCTTCATTAATCCATCAAAAGAATATTATTATCATACACTCTATTAATTAATTATTGATTGTTAGGTTGTTATAAATATAAACAAGGATTTTCGGTGAGATATACACTCTTTAAATACACTAATAATAAGTATTTGTATAAATATTAGAATTTATTAATATTGAATTAAGTTAAAGAGTTCCTAATTTTTTTATATAAATTCTTACACTTTTTTAAAAATAATTAAATTATTTTTTTTTAAATATTTGAGATTATATCTCACATTTATATTAATTATAACACATTAAATTTAATTTTAATTATTAAATGTGTGTTAATCTAATAATTTATATTAAAAAGATGGTGTTACCAATTCTATTCTTTTAATATTTTAATTAGAAATATGTCGAAATTTTACATTAATATTATTGTCGTATAGTTCGATATTTTATGTATGTCCAAATATTTATATTCAAATTCAAGCATTATTCATCAATTGATGTATGACGAATTATTATGTAATAAAAATATTTGATATAAATTTAAAATTGGGTTAATTTTATTTTAAAGGTACAATATATAATAAAATAAAATATTTAAATATCAAGCCTTTAAATAAATAATTGGTGTTTATTAACATTTTGATAATAAAAAATTTGCATTTTTCTTTTAATTATAAAAGTTAAACCAAAACGAATTTGATACGAACGCAAGTTTAAATCACTATTTATGAAATTGAATCAATTAATCCTCACATATAAAATGTCGTGTGCATAATTGAATTATTGTAGATGCGATGTATGTTAGAGTTTCATAAAGCATGCAAATGAACAAATTTCTCATCATGAAATTCTCGTTTTTATTTTATTTCTCTATTCTTGATGCCAATTATTGGATAAAGCCCATAGTGTTCACGGGCTCTGTACAACTTTAAATTACTTATTTATTACGGTAAGGATAAGGTGCAATCGTATATAGAATAAGTCTTTCAATATTTTTTTAATTTTTTGTTGCAATATCCAAAACTTCCATCATAATTCCCAATTCTTTTATAATTCTTAAAAAAGTTTTAAAAATAAATTATAAAGTAAGAGTTTAGACAAAAAAATATAAATATTATAACAAAATAGTCCATAATTACATAAGGATATGATTTTATTTATTAATTATGTTATTTGCATTATTTTTATGCGCAACATTTAATTAACCAAATTTTCTTTTAATGAATTTTGCTAATAAGTGTTATCAAAATACTTATTAAGATATTTATATTTATTATTTATATTAACTTTTTAAAATTTAATATAGTAATTAATAATAAATTTTAACGTATCAAAAAATATAACTAACTAAATATAAAAATTTTAACAAATATTTTAATATACCCGGTAAAAATTCTTTATTTATTTTTATATTTTTTTAATGATCCAAATTTGACATTGTTTGTTCATAAATTAGTGTCTCAATCTTTCTATTATATTTACTTTTACCATTCACTAGTTTATAAAAATTGTAAAATTGTTAAAAATATATATGTAAATGATTGAAATATTATGACCTTTAATTTATAATTATTATAAATTATAATTATTTTATTGTCAAAACATAAGTGAGTGTGCTCAATAAAAAAAGGGTTTATTAAGTATTTTAATAATTATATTTTATATAATAATAATAATAATAATCATCTCAAATATTTTCTAATTGAAACAATATATATTTAAATTTTAATACCATAAATTTATGCATGTCTTGGAATACGAGAAGAAAATAAATAAAAGTACATTTTAATTTTATTTATTTTTCTCAATAATTTTTTTACTTATATTTATATATTAATAAATTATCATATCAAAGAGTGATGATTTTGCTTGAACGAGGGGAAAACTCTTACTTTCACGTAATAGAATAAATTGTACAATTTATTAAATATAATTATTATATATCACAGTAATTGTATTATAGTTTCAAGCTAATTTATAATGCGATGTTCAAGTCATTTTTTTAATAAAATATATTTATTATATATTTTTTTATCTATTTAAAAAATATATATATATAACTTTATATCAAGCTCATAATTTTTTAAATAAAAAAAATTAAAAACATACGCGCGCGCGTCTATACACACCGAACTCGATTCTTGATAGTATCATACCAATGAACAAGTGTTTGTCATACGTACATACATACGTACGTACGTACGTACATATAATTGCAGCTCATATTAACAGCGGAAACAAACAATTATTTGGAAATTACAAAATAATATAAATGCTATTTCGCAATCAACTCATACTGTAATTCAAAATATTCTCATTCAGTAATAAACAGAAGAAGAAACTCTGGAGACACAGAAGAGGAGAGAAAAGAGAAAAGAGAAACCATCCAGCCAGCTTGGGAAGCTAAGCTACCGACGGCTACCGAGAGTTTACCGCCGTCGAGGACGCTTTCCAAACATCTCTACAATGTGCTGCATGCGGCTGCCACCGAAACTTTCACCGGAAGAGCACCCGTGGTGGAATTAATGGCTTATGCTGATGGCAGTGGTGGTTGCATCAGGAGGCCTCAGGTGATGGTTGAGTCACCGGAGGGTGTGCCAGAGAGAATCGGGAAGAAGAGATTTCGGATTAAATTCACCCGGTAGCAGAAGGATAAAATGTTTTCGTTTGCTGAGAAGTTGGGTTGGAAACATCTGAGGAAAGATGAAGAAGATGAAGTCGAGAGATTTTGCAGAGGAATTGGAGTAAGCAGACAGGTTTTTAAAGTTTGGATGCATAATCATAAGAATAATTATCCTTCTTCCTCTTCTGCTTCTGCTTCGACTGGGAATGCTTCTTCTCTTCCTACTCAATAATATTATGATGATTAATGTGCAGAAAAATACTTTTATTTCTTGTGTTCTTATTAGTTCATAAATTTGGTTTGTTTTTGTGTATTAATGATGTTTTTCTTTTGGCATGTTTTTGGAATAAAATTCACGTATCTAATTCGTGAGGTGGGTATCGATCGAAAATTAGAATTTTCTACCGACCTAAACTTAATAGAATTTTTATCAATCCTTTAAGATGAAAAAAATATTAATTACTTATAAATGTTTCAGATTTATTATTTTTTTTTAATATTTATTACTTGAATGAATTAATTTAATTAAAATTAACATCGGGTGAATAAATTTAATAAAAATTAACACCCTTTCCTTATACATAAATCTTGGACTAAGGTTTGAACATTTAGATTAGAATGTTTTTTAATAGTAGCAATTGTATTTATCATAAAAAATAATTATTTATGACAAATTTAAACAAAATTTATTGAAAGCATACGAATTTATTGATTTAAATTGAAATACAATTTAAAATTAAATTAAAAATGTAGTATACCCGATGTTAGAATCCCTATTATATAGTTTATACCTCATGGGTGCTAAGGAAGACAGAGAGCACGAAAACGAGTATACACAAAGCAATAGTTTAACTCTAATTTGCCTATGTCAACTTTAATAATTATTAAATCAAAAATTAAAATAATAACAGATTAACACTAAACTAATATAACAGGCAACAACGAAAAAATTCAACCTGGAAAAAATTCTAAGCCTCTAAAAGTGCATTTGGTAATGATTTTAAAATAATTAATAATATTTTTTAAAAGAAAAATATCATTATTAAGTATATAAAATGTTTTCGTTATTATTTATTAAAGTATAATAATACAATTCATACATCGCAATTAATTATCCTAAGTGATGCCTGTCATTCCTACTCAAGTAGACAAGTAATTTTTAATTAATAATCTCATTTGTAAAATGTAAGAAAATAAACATTAAGAAACACAAACCTCAACGTAATTCAACTCGTGGATGTCTAGATTGATAGGTCATGTCACTAATGTCGGACCAACCCCTTAAGAATTTTATTTTTTGAAAGGAAAGGTCATTAAGAACTTAGAACATAGAAGAAAGAACGAATGAGACTCCATGCAAACTTGAGATTGAAATAATTATTTTAAATTAAATTACAAGATAAAAATAAAAAAATATTAGATACTAATTCAAACATGAGTAAATTCCATTAAACATCGATGTCAACAACATTTTTTACAATTTTGCAATACTAAACGTCGAGTATTAATTGTACTTGTTTCATATTTAAGACAAATTGTTGCAACTGAGTAAATAACCAATTTAAGTTAAGAGCGAGTGTGGTAACCCGTTCCTAATAAAATCTAGCCATTGAGTATTGGGAAAAAGGAAGCATTAAAATCATTTGATATATCAGGAAACACAACAAACACACACAAAAACTATGAAAAAGATCTATGGCTATCATTATAAGGCAAATAGAAATAAGCTGCAATGCAACCAAACACTGCAGGTAACAAATCCTAAGAATCAAAGAGTTGTAAGTAGTTGGGAAGCAGAATAAACTATCAATCAATTTTTAACAATGTCTAGACATGAGATACTGTCACTTAAAAGATATAGTTAGGTATATCTTACATCCCTACAGGGTCCAAAACAAAATAATTGAAATCACATGATACGTGGCTGTTAGCATGTAGCATGCAAGGCACACGCAAACAATACATGCAAAAGGTTGCCACGTCAACTTAACCACATGCACGTAGAAATAGGGTGGGTTGTAATATAATATTAGCTGCATGCACGTAAGATCAGGTCAAAGTTGCTTATTTGTTATTTAATAAATCTTCAGTGGAAGATAGGATCGTATTGTTATTCTGTTTTCTTAG
>JAWDEX010200378.1:0-11628 GCA_035221805.1 Trichilia hirta
CCAAATCTGGGTTGGGTGGGATCCAGATAAAGATCTGCATATATAATCACACACCCTTTTCTCTTTCCTCACTTTCACCAAAACAATCTTTCTCTTCTATCTCTTTCCGTCGCATTTAATATTCCATAATCTCTTCTTCTCCAACTTCATTTTTCTCCAATTTCTCTCTCCTTCCTCCCTCAAATCTCTCTCTTCATTTTTCAATATAGTTTTCATTTGTCTCTCCCATTTAATCTTTGAACTACACACAATCTCACAGTTATAAACTCTCTTCATTCTTGCTTTAAAATCTCTGCAAAATCAGTAATTATTTCAAAAACAGAAATGCTCTAACCACCAAAAATATTATTTTGCATGGATTGGAGAGAGACCGATAAGAGATTCGGAGACTTGGTCAATTGCTTTCATGTCAGTTCCTTTTACTGTTTCAGAATTTGATGAAAGTCTAGCCTTTAAGTTCTAGGGTTTTGAATTTTTTTAGGGTTTCATTTGGTTGCGGGGAATATGTGGTAAAGTGTGAACTACTAATGCTATAGCTTTCTTTTACAAGTTCTGAAATTTTGAATTTTATACCTACTTAATATTTTTAAGTCATTGGATTCAATTAAAGATTATGAAATTTACTTTTCGCTATTTGTTTATCAATCATGAAGAAATTTTTTTGACTTTTAGGGTTTTCAAATATTGATCATTGTAAAATCCGAATTTTTTTCGAATATCATGATATTCGAACATTTGGATTTAAAAATTTGCTCCGCATTTATATCCGCATACTTTTGGATTTTTATCCAAATCTAGGATTCGGTTCCTTCTCCGAGCCTGGATCTGGACTAGACCATATCCGGCCAATATCCAAATTTTTGCCACCCCTACTCCCAACATTTGAAGAAAGGGTGGACACTCTCTTCCTGAAGTTTGAAGAAAAGGTGGCGCCGTTCTTCCTAAAGTTTTGAAGAAAGGATGGACACTCTCTTCCCAACATTCATAGAAAGGGTGGCAGCATTCTTCCCAATGTTTGAAGAAATTTGATTCTACCCTTCAACTAGCAAATCTGGCAAAGAATGAACTTGACCTAAAACAGCTTTTAGTCCGCAACTTGCTAACCCAATAACTCAAACTTGACTAAACCAAATCTAATTCTTGATTTCGGCAAGTGGCAAGATATTCAACGGTGATAATGCTTAAGGTTTGTTCCCTATCTTCTTCTAAGTTGAGTTGGGGTCTCAGAATGACAGGAGGTGGCCAGAGCGATAGTGCCTGGGGCACAACGAGTTTTCGATCTCATTTCGGCGGCATTTTCGATGGAAGGATGGTCAAGGTTTGTTCACTGGTGTCTTCTGAGTCAGATGGTGGTTTCCAATTGACATTACACGATGTTTGACAGCCACTAGGGTTTCGCAGCAAACAGAGCTTTTTCATCTCCTTCCGGTGGCGTTCACAGTGTTAGATGACGAAATGGTTCCTCAAGGTTGGCTCACCGTTGTCTTATGAGTTTACTAATGGTCTAAGATCAACAGACAGTGATGATGATCCCTTTTTTTGTTCTAATGAAGTAAGTATTGACTTTGATGCCATGTGAAAATTCTATTACTTCCTTGTTTTCATTGAGACAGACTACATCACATGGCAACAAATAAGGAAGGAGAATGATCCTAATCTAATCTTTACATAAATATGCTTTTCTAATAGTTCTAAAACTTTCAAAGAGGTTATTTGGAATCTTGGTTCTACCACATCATGTGAAGCTAATGTAGAGCATTAATAACTATTATTTCACCAAAATAATTAATTGCCACTAACTTCCAGATGCAGACTTGACATCAGCATTGCAAAAACGAACTGAGTACTTGCCAACAGTCTTGGGCAGCAGAAGGCAAGCTAAGCACCTCAACAAACAAACAGTTTTTCAATATGACATATACTAGAATATCCTTAAACCAGGCAGTCCACTAGGTTTATTTCCTACATGAAAGTTCTGTATTTCTCATGAGAAAGAACACTGTTTGCTTAAAAGATCCTTTTGCTACTCCATCAGTTATACAAAGTCTCATTCTTTGCCACTTCAAAACATTAATCTCCAATTGCATGTTAATCATTTCGCTCTACACATGCAAATAATACTTTTCAATACTTCTGTATTTTTATTATCATTACATTGGGTACAAATACTTGCTATACGAATTAATAACTATGATTCTATGAGAATGTAAATGGACAAATTATAAATGAAACTTCAAAGATCCAGCAGCTCCATTCCCTCAAGCAATGACATTTTGACATCTTTTGCACCTTGGGATTGTGGCATCCAGTACTTTAAAAGTGTGTGTCAGCCGTGCATCATATAAGGTGTATTTGACCATATACTTTTATTAAGTGCTTTCAAGGGGAAGTACTTACTACTTTTCATTTACAAACATTTTGACCTTTTTAAGCGTGGCAAAGACAAACACTTAGTACGCACTTATTGAATCACTTTTATACACTTCAGCCAAAACATTATAAAATAAACCCAAAAGCACTTTAAACAATTTGAAAGCACCTTTGACGAAGACAAATGGACTCTTCAACACACTAATAGCTCCTTCAAATCATTCTTCACAGTCTTACACAAAAGGGAAAGCAATAACATCATGGATAGCACAATTACAACACTCTAATCATATTAAAAATACAAACAGAAAATGCAAATAATCGCAAATCACAAAGATCTTACTGTACCTCAAGCATGTCCCATGGAGAGCCACACCACGGTCCCTTATCCGGCACAGAAACAGCAGTAACGGTGCCCTGAACCCACGTCATTCTTGACGAATCCTCAGTCTCCGTCAACATTTTCACTCTCATCCCAGATGTCCAAAAAACCCTCGACGCAGCATCAACCGCCTCAGCCCTCACTATAAAATCCGCCCACCCTGCTCTGGGATAGTACACAACCTCGAATGGCAATCCCAGCGCTGCCCTTTCCATGGCTTCCACTACCGATTCTGCCTTAATACCAATCTGCTCCTTCCATCTGGCAGCAGCAACATCTCTGTTGTTTCCGTACCTGGCGGATCGCCTGAGTCCGACAAACATTTTGCCCACTGAATCTCTCATGAAAACGACAGAATCTCCGGCGATTAGTTTCTTCCGGTTCACGAACTTGCTCCAACCAGTGGTTAACAAGTGTCGCCTCGGCGTACCCCGATAAATGTGGCGAAACTCCCAAACAGCACCGTGAATGTCAGCGACGGATAGGGTTTGAACAGGAGGATCCGCTTGGTAGTTGAGTGGCGGGAAAATAGAATCAGCACAGAACCTCGGAACAGAGAATCCGCCACCGTTATTCGCATCAGACGGCGTCAGAATCTTCGCAAAAGCCACAACGTTATTACTCTTATCGACATTACCATTGTTCAACTGTTGTTGTTGTTGTTCCTGCTGCTGCTGCTGCTGCAGCAGTTGCTTTTCGAGGAAGTTTCTAGAAGTTTCGAGAGCGGTTATTGGACTGAGAAGAACTTTGGCGAAGACTTGGTCGGTGATAGGGTCGGCAAGGAAGTCGACACGAGAGATAACGCAAGGGATAGACTGTTTGGTAACGGAAACAGTGATAGACGGACATGATTGCTCCACGTGTCCTCGCGGGAAGTAATAAACCCTAGAATTAAGTGTTGGGAATTGTACGGTTGATCCGGCACAAGAGCGCCAGATTTGTGGGTCGACGGCGCAGGGCTCGGACGGAGAGGAAGGATGCTGCTGCGGTGGCATTTTGCTTAGGGTTTGGTTAGAGTAGTGTTCGGTTCCCTTTTTAAGGTTTTTTCGGTTCAAGGCGACATTGCTGTCTCTTTCTCTCTCTCCGGCCTTCTCTTCTCTGTGAGTGCAGTTATAGTGTGTGCGTAGACACGAGTGTCTGAGGAGGGCAAAAAGACAGAGAGAGAGAGACGTACGAGACGAAAACCGTGGGTACTGAAGCGCAAATTCTATTTAATTTTGGGTTAATGACAACTCAGTCCCTATATACTAAAAACATAACATATCAGTCCCAAGGTGGAACAAGGAGTTTATGTAGCAATAATGACAAGGAGTTTGCTATCGCACACCCACCTATATTTTAATTTTGAAAAATTAACATATTATGTTATAAAAAATTTAAAATATGAGAAGGTAAATTTTGAAATAAAATAAATTTAAAATAAATTCTTAAATTTTGTATTAAATAGTAAATCCACCCTTTAAAATTACATTGCACCGTAAATTAAGGTATCAATACATAATATAGTGTACTCAAGCCCATTAAACGTGCCAAATAAACGAGGTATTCATGATTGGAAGACAGAAGAAACGTACTTGAATAAAATATGGTGAAATTAATAACGGCCTTTATTTATTTATTTATTTATTAATAGTTGAAGAAGATAATTCTCAATTAACTGGCATGCTGATCTCCTGGTGACGAAAGACTGATCTTATTTTGAAAACCCTGAAATACCCTTATTAAACTCCGGGAAGTCATTCCTACAATTCATGTACGGTGGGCCAAGTCCGATAATCAATGATGCTGACATTGCTCATGCAGGACAACGAATCAGGGTAGTCGACTGCCTCCTGGAGTCGGAGACCGAGAGACATAATCATCTCTCTCTCTCTCTCTCCAAAATTTATGAATTATAATTAAGAATAATAATTATTATTATTTACCATATTTTAAAATACCAAAATCCCCATCTCTTGGGTTTAACTTGTTTGTTGTAGCAAGTAAATTGTGATTGTTAATTGCTTGACCTTTTCCTTTATTAGTTTGGATGAAAGTTACTATCGATGGTATGTATAAGATATATCCTGAATTTTCTGCCTATTCTAGCGTCTTTAAAAATCTCTTTCATTCAATTTTGTGGCGCTTTTACTGATACTTGGGGTTTTAGCACTAATTTCTTTGGTGAGTTGGGCCTACTCTTGGAGCTATTATTTATGCATTTTCTAGTGGATAAAAATCGACTCCATTTCAGCTTCGTCTTAAGCTTTTAGGCATGAGTTTCTCTTCTATTCATTGGTGGTCGATTCCTCTAGCAGAAATCAATCATCTTCGTTGAAACTCTTGGGTTTTGTGAATAAATTATATTTGTATCATCATCATGGAGTGTGCCCAATGTTTTTGTATGCACGAAGAGATGCTAATTGATCCATCAAGAGCTATCTTTATGGAAGAAATATCAAATACTTTTTTTATAGTTCTTCGAGCATGGTTGGTTTAGTTGGCTTTCACTTTAATTATAAAGTAAAGTTGTATAAAGTATTTGATAACACATACTTTTAGTAGGATTCATTTATTTTTTAATTAATATTTAATATTTTAATTTCATCGTATAACAATTATGAGGTTACAACACTTTGATATTAAACATGCTCGATTCTCTAAATAGTACATGCCTTTATTTAACTTTTAGAAAATCTTAACCACAATTGCTAAAAGCTAATGTTTTCTACTTAGATTATTTACGTTTGTTTGTTTAGGTGGTTGCTAAAAGGAATCAAGCACAAAGCACCTTCCTCATTCTTATGTTTTTGTGGACCAATATTTGTAAATATGTTGAAGGGATTTCATGTGGGATAGAAACTAGATGAATTATTCTGTATAGCCCTTGTTAAGTGCATAAGTGCAACGGTTATAAGTAATTATCAGATTCTTCACACAATTTCTTATTTGATTAGGATTTCGTAATTTTTAAATTAGAACTGTAGTTGAAAAAAAGTTCTATATTAATATCAATAGTTAATAGGGTTTTTGAATCATGTTGGGAACAGCGACAACAGAATAAAGTCATATAGTTTTTACCTCTACTCAATTGCTTGAGCCACCACGATCAAAGTCCATGGCGCAGTCATATTCAATGGTTGGAACAGAGGCCACAAATTTCAAGGTACCTAAAAAAGCAAGGATCGAGTAAAATATGTAAGAAACTTATCAAACAGGTAAGCTACAGAATCAAAAAACAGAGAAAGAAAGTACTTATCCGTACAGAAAATAAATTTAGCCGGAAAACAAGAATTTAAATGTGTCACTGGCAAGGATATGTAACGTTCTTATTCTGTTTCAAGTACTTAACTTTAAACAAAATCATCAAACACAACAAAATGAAAACAAAACACGCATATATTCAAGAAAAATGTTTAATTAAAACAAAGCTATGTGAGAAATTACATGGACAGGGAGATTTTTATAAAATAAGCAACTATCAAATACATTCTACAGTTACATTTAAGATTCTGATTCTCTATTTCATCCACGCAGGCAGCAGCGAAAAGCTCTGATAAGAATACTGAAAAATCTTTCAATTAAATATGTATTTTTTAAACTACATAACATTTGATAAAATAAAGTCTCGAAACTTCCCCATGTAAGACATCTAAATAAAATAGGAAAGCAATATGCAAAGATTCTCCAATTGAGAACAAAACATGCTCATCACTGTTAAACATTGTGAATTGACAGACTATGAGGAAATTTTGGAACATGCTTCTTCCTCGAATCCAAACTACTTCCTTCCCCTGCTAAGCCTCTGCAAATGGTAATTAATGCTTCCCCATGACTTTCTCTTTTTGCTGGTCTGCAACAAATTTATTCAGAAACTTTAGGACTACTACGTCCAATAGATAACTTAAGGAAACTACGCAAAAATTCTTTTAAATGGTCGATCATCTTTTAGAGAAAAGAGTATAACATATACAACAAAAACACAGGGAAATCACCTGTGCATCCATACAGACACTCAAGAGCTCCTTTTGCCTAACGCACTTCTCATCATTCATCTGATTAAGAGACAAGCAGTTGAGAAATGTTATCATTTCCTTCATGCAAGGTTTTGTCATATTGCCAAATTTCTTGGGGTTAATGTACACAGTACCAGCTTTCCGACCCATTATTGTATTGCTTCAACCTACACATAACAAGGCAGGATACTGTTAATCACTAATTTGATAATATCAGACAGTGTGTTTGAAACCCCACAAATTCAGAGATACACTCAACTTTGCAGACCATTTTGTTTAAAGGAAAAAAGAGGACACTGAATTTTGTTGATTGTACGATCAACTGAACATCCTCAAAAATAAATTTCTGCATTGACTACTACTTTCACCAAATGTCAAGAACTACTTTTCACTGATCTGAAACTTAAAAACAAACCTTGGTGCCAATAATTACTGCTGTAAGAAAAGCTGGAAGTAACAGATAATATCAAAGTGATTGAATTCATCACATAAGTAAATATTTGTAGTTTCTTCACATCAATAACTACGCTTAAAATTGCTTGCTAGCCGCATAACTTGCTGCTAACACTTTAGTCACCAATTGAACATATGTATTAGATTTCAATTCTGCACACCCCTTGTCTATAACATATACTGCAAAATCAATGAATTTGTCATGTTTTATCTGGGAACGAAGTGACACAAAAATCAGCAGTTAATGTCTAGGAGTAAAAAACTAATTTGAAGGTCATAAATGCTTATGCAGAAGCCACAAATAGATGAGACGAAAAAACTATCATGGCACAATAATTTTCCTCTATCTTCCCAACAATTAATTGTCTTCAAGGTTTTCATTTAACCTTGCACTCTCCAAGCACATTCATCAGCCAGTTCCTCCTTCAAGGCATCTGGTAGCTACTCAAAGGCAGAAGAATAAGAGTGTTTGGGGCTTTTGTTCTTTTACTAGACTTTGAAAACACAATAGTTGAAAGGAAGAATTAACCGATTTTACTTGGCAGTTAATGTGTACCACTCACCCTACTACTTATACGAAACATCTAATGATTTATCCCACAATAGCTATAGATTAAAAATCACAACACTTTGATCCCAAACCTACCCCCATATTTCACTTCAAAAAGTACTTTAAACAACTTCTTTAACTCCCCAATACGGATCATACAGCTTCTATTAAAATTCACCAGTATAAAAGTTCCCAATCGCAAGCAAGAAAGATTATAAAGCCAATTTGCAAGTGGGAAGGCAACGAATAAGCACATGTACAGATATTACCATATCCATATCCTAATCGGTGTTTAACAAATTTTAATTTTTTTCCTAACGAATTCTTCAATAATATTAATTTCCTTAACATAAATCTTTCACGGAATCTAATTATTTTACATAATTTGATTATCTTCACATTCACTAATATTGCAATTGTCATAATTCAATAAAAGAAATTAGAAACTCATTAGTGCAGAAAACTTACAAAGAAAGCATTATTGAAATCATAAATCTAGAGAATTTCACTACAAAAGAAAGGAATTTACCGATCGTGCAAAAACGACATCGTATTAACAACTAAGATTTAAACAAACATACTAATATCGAAACCTTAAACAAAGATAAAGATAGTTCATAAGGAAAAATGAAAATACAGAAATTTCCCTAAACTGAAGGGAAATTTAAATTTTATACCTTGAGAGAGTGAGATTGAAGGAGAGAGGAGACCGCGGTTTTCAAATTTAGGGCAAACTCAGCGTCACTCAGGTTTAAACCGTTTTATCGATTGTCCACTGAGTCACTGAGTCATTGAATTTTAGCCATTTTGTTTTTATGTAATTACGATTTTGTCCTCCTATAAATTTAATCAGTTTTAAATTATAAACTAAAATTTATATAAATTTGGTTCAATATAATTAAAAAATATTATCATGAATATAATAAAATAATAAAAAATTATTAAATTAACAAATTTGAAAGTGGGTAAAAACATAATTTAAAAAGAATTTTACGGAATTTTTTATAATTATTATTTTTTTAAGAAAATATTTTTAAAATAGGAATAAAAGTATAAATAGTTTTATACAAAGTGACTGTCATATTTATTAGTTAATAATAATACATAAATTAATATAATTATTAATAATAATTATGAGAATTAAAAGATAACTAATATTATTATGTTAATTATTACATTAATTTATATATAAAAATTTGTATAAAAAAATTATATTTCTTATATTATCTATATTTTAAATATTAATATTAAATTTACATATTTTTGTATAAATTTATTATATAAATTAATATAATAATATTTTATTATCATCATATATTTTATAAAATTTAAAAATAAAAATTTATATAAATAAATAAATATATTATATAAAATATGTGATAATTATATAATTTTGCTAGTTAGTTATTAGAGAGAGATACGTGTATGTATGTATGTATGTATATATGTATGTTTGTATGTGTACTACATACACATACATACATACATACATGTGTGTGTGTATGTGTATAAAATAAAAATTTATATAAATAAATAAATATATTATATAAAATACGTGATAATTATATAATTTTGCTAGTTGTTAGAGAGAGATATGTGTGTGTGTGTGTGTGTGTGTGATTTTTAAATTATGTTGAAAAATAACTTCACATAATCAAAAAATAAAGTCATGAGGCCCATTTAAGCACTTCCCTTAAGGAGCCCAAACTGTCTAAAACCAGCATACTCTTTGCCTTCCCTGCTGTTGGGCCTGTGCTAGACTGATTACCAATAAGTGTTGGGATTCCCGTTAGTTTCCATACGAGAAAATAATGCGAGTATTTATGAGACAACATTAATTATAGCCAACTTCTAATTTTCATTCAATTTTAATCAAACTTGCTTGATTATAAAAATGCCCTTAATATTATGTTTCAAAGTTAAAATTATAGGTGTACAATACGTATTCAACAGAGGCCTTCATTTTTAACCTTCTTTTTTCCTATTTTAGTTTTATTGGATTTTAATTAAGAGAAGTATTTATATGCATAATTAGGCTTTAGGTTGAGTAATGTGCTCCATTTTAAGTCTAAGGTATGAATCTCTCAAGGTATATTTTTTTGAGATCAAGCCTAAGGTTCGAATCTCACTGGTTGTAAATATTAATAACTTACCATTATTTGTGTCAAATTCGAATTTTACTAGCAGTAAATATCAACAACTTATTTTTATTTGTGTTAGAAATTTTTTGAGGACACGAGACACAAGTTTCGAGAATTAGTTAAAATTAGTTGTGAAAGAGTTATATGTCTTAAAAGTCAATCAAGATATGATTACTATTGACGTCATCCAAAATTTGAATGCAAAAAAAAAATATAGTCAACATCTATTCAAATAATAGTGGAATATATCACCTTAAAAAATTAGATTTCAAGTTTGGGGGATTGATTTAGTGTAGTAAAGATTTATACACCCTACATCTTTTGTAAAAAACGGTTACCAACAGTATAATGATCTTAAATTTTAATTTTTTAAATTTATCCTTATTTATAATTTTTACTAAAAGAAATGAGAATATTAGAAATATTCTGCCTTCTTAGTTTTTCTAAAAAATATTGAATTAAGAGAAGAGAGAATATTCAAAATATTTTATCATCTTAGTCTTTTTATTAGTTAAAAAAGTTTAATTAAGAGAGGAAAGAATATTAAAAATATTTCGCCGTCTTAACCTTTTTATTAATCGAAATTTTAACCAAGAGAATGAAAAAAATATTACACTTTTTTAGTTAAATTTTTTCTATATTTTGACTAATATAAAAAAATATGTACAAATGAAATAATTAGTCAAGTATAACAAAAATGATATAAACAATTTGTATAAACTAAAATAAATAAAGATTAACTTTTTTATATAATTAAAGAATATATAAGGACATAAATACCTCATCAAAAGATATAAAATAAATTATAGAAAAATAAATAAAATAAGAAATATAATATTTCCACTTAAGTACATAAAATAAATTATGAAAAAATAAATAAAATAAGAAATACAATATTCCTACTTAGGTGCATAAAATAAATTACAGAAAAGTAAATAAAATAGAGAATACAATATTCCTACTTAATGCATAAAAGTAAATTACGGAAAAGTAAATAATATGAGGATATAATATCTTCACTTAAGTACATAAAAGTAAATTGCAGAAAAATAAATAAAATAGAAAATAAAATATCTCCACTTAAGTGCATAAAAGTAAATTACAGAAAAGTAAATAATATAGGGAACACAATATTCCCACTTAAGCGTATAAAAGTAAATAAAATATAAAATACAATATCCCTACTTAAGTGTATTAAAGTAAATTCCGAGAAAGTAAATAAAATAAAAAACACAATATCCCCATGTAAGTACAAAAAAGTAAATTGTAAGAAAGTAAATAATATAAAAAATACAATATTTTTACTTAAGTGTAAAAAAGTAAATTATAAGAAAATAAATAAGATAGGAAATATAATATCTCCACTTAAGTAAATAACAAATAAATATAAATATATGTGATAAATTATCAAATAAAAGAAGTAGGAGGTATAACCTTCTATAATATAATAAGATTAAATGAAAATTATAATATTTTATTAATAAAGAAAAATTACATAGCTTAAGAAAAAAAATTTTAACCTTTTTTTCTTCTTTTCCTTTCTTTCTTTCTTTCTCTTAAAGTATTTTCTTATACTTTCTTACACTTTCTCTCTTACTCACACCATTTTTCTCTTACTTCTAACTTTTTTTAAAGAGCAAAACAGCCTGGTATTTATAAAAAAATCTTGAAAATAAAATGTCAATAATGGCTGTCAAGTGGTTGATTATTAAATGAATTTATTGACAAATTTGAATA
>JAWDEX010200399.1:0-11628 GCA_035221805.1 Trichilia hirta
ATTTCATCTCCCTAGTGGCTTTATTAATTATCATGTGTGGATTATATCCATCTTCTACAATGGTCACTATTTGAAAATCTAATATGCTTATATAGATTTACATACGCCTTTTCTAGTAAGTGTAATTGATACCATAAAAAAATAGCGGTCTATGTGCGTACTAACTTTCAACTAATTGTGCTAGAATGCTACTAAATGCCATTTATAATCTACTTTTCTAAGATACTTAATCTTAAAATAATGTGTGAGCCAAACCTTGATACCATTTGTTGGCCTAATAAATGTCACCTAAGAGGGGGATGAATTGGGTAATATGGAACATTAAAAGATTTTCAAATAATTGTGCTACTATTAAGGACTAATGCAAATGATTAGGTAAATTAAATACACAGAGTAGAGAAAGAGAGAAATGTGACTATAGATTTTTGTAGGAATTTAGCAATATGTCTACATCTACTCTTTTCAATTCTATTGTTTAAAGCCGAGGAACCACTATCAATCTTGTTTAACCTAAGTCAAAAGCAACCCAATTATAACTTCTTTTTTTTTTATCAAGTGAAGGAAAACCCAATATAAATTCCTTTTATGAGGTGAAAAGTAACGCAATATAACCTTTCTTTAATTTAGGTGAAGAGTAACCCAAACAAATGATAAGAATAGATGTTTTTCTCTCTTGCAGAATAGATGAAGTAATAAATACAAAATCTAAGCTTTAACTCAATAGAATAATAAAACTAAAACTATAAAGAATGTTTCTTTTGATTATACCCGAAGTGTTCTTCTCTAAAAATCTTTACTCCTTTTCTTTTGTAAAACTAATTGTATTTATATTCTGAATGAGTGGCTTGAACAGCTTTCTGAGCTTTTATTAAATTCACACAATAAATACCATGAAGTAATCGTTACGATTTGAAGTTTGTAGAAGGTATGATACATTTTTGAATTGTATTGATTCTTAAGGCTTTAGTTTCTTCAATTTATCTCATTACATATCAATGTATCGATATATTACTAGAGGATATCTATACTTTCATATGCACTACTCTGAAGATGTTTATCGCTATTATATTTATTGATACTTATGAGAAGTGTATTAATACTTTTATATATTTGGTCTAGAGAAGATTGTCACTGTCATTTGTATCAATACTTTTGATGAGTGTATCGATACTTCTATTTGCTTACTTTATGATTTTCATCCTTTAAGTTCCATATTAATGCGCTACCTTGATCACTTCTATTTATTTTGATATTTCTCTGCTTGAAGGTAAAGTATCGATACTTCTTGAAGTATGTATCAATATTTTTGCTTTCTGGAGATAAGGTACTGATACATTTGACTAGTTGTATCAATATTTTTACTTTTCTTGACACTTCTCCAGCGAAACTCCTCGTATTTGCTTAGCCATAGCTTATTGATTGACAAGCAAATTTTTGAACTTAAGAAGTGATGGCTGATTTTTCCATCCCTATATTATAGCAATGAAACCTCTATAAGCAGGTCTAAAACATGGATAATTGTTCTTTTTGTCCTGGTTTCATCAATTGAAGCTTTTGGATCCAACTCAAAAATCTAGCGGCATATCGACTTCACCTTATAGAAGTATTGAGAGATTGTCATGTCGCGTTATGCTACTGACAATAATTTGTTCTCTAAAAGTTGAAGCCTCGCATTATTCTTTTTTGAGAAAGCATGGATAAAGTATCCCAAGCCTCTTTTGGTTTTTTAACATCCTAGATGTGCCCCGAATCATCTTCTTTGATTGTTGTCTTTAAAGCAAACATTGCCTTACCCGCTTTTATCTTCCACTTTCACAACGTAGCATTTGCATCCTCTCCCTTGGGTTGTGTAACTTCACTTTCGTTGACAAAATTCCCAAGTCTTGACCTTGCATGTATGACATCATACATGTTGGCCAAATATTGTAGTTTAGACTATTGAGTTTTTTAATTCCACCAACTTCTTGTAGATCGTTCATTGTGTTGACGAAAAACTCTCACCAAACTACTAATATATGATCTCCCAGTGGCCAACCTGGTTCTGATACCAAATGCATTGAACACGAGAGAAGCAAAATAAAAAAATAAATAAATAAAATTGAAGAGAAGAAAAGTGCACTCGATGAAAGAACTTCAGAGAGTAAAAAATAGAGCTGCAAAGGAATAATATCTTATAGAGGCATACAAAACAAAGGTGCAAAATGACACTTTCTACTGATTAACCGCACAACTAATTAACATTAATAACAAAACCCATTGTCACTAGCAAATAGGAATACCGTTAAAATAGCAAAAGTCTCGGTATCAACTAATACCACTAACGCTAGAGTTGGTAGTAGCCACTAAGCCACTCGCAAATGACTGGGACACGAAAACAACTAACAGACCTACTGACTTAATGCATACAATAATTAAATTGAAACATAGCAATAAAATGGGTCAACGCATCACGTGATAGTGCTTGTAATTCTAACAAAAGCAATCATATCAATATCGTTATTACCTTCAAGATTGATTACTCTGCTTATTAGAATTGTTAGGAAATTCATGTTATAGTCCTGTCTACTAAACTTTTTGGATCTTATACGGATAATACTACATATTTGTCTTAAACAGCATTTTATCATTTGTGTAGTCCTTGTCAAGCTAGTCATATAAAATTTCTAATTAAAAAAAAAAATTCTTTTTAAAAAAATTTGAATTAACATTTCTGGTAGTTCTTTCACATGTAAGTATTTTACATTGAAAAATAGATAAGAGAAGTGAAAAAGAGAGAGAGAGAGAGAAGAAGAAGAAGAAGAAGAAGAAGAAGAAGAAGAAGAAGAAATTTATTTATTATAAATAAAGATTATATGTTTTTGAGAGTCTAATCAAAGTGATTTATAGTAGGTCAAACAGAGTCATCTTTTTTAGTATTAATTCACTTTTAACTTTAAAAATAGGTAAAGTTGTTAAAAAATATATATATTTATTCTGTTCACTCTTTTTTACCTTTAAAAATTTTTAAATGTAAAATAAATTTTTAAAAAATCATTCCATAAACTCCTGCAATACCGAACATAACAATTCAATGATAGAAATGATCCTTGTACATTTATATCTTAAATAAGAATTTTTCTTCTTTTGAAAAAAAAATATCGTTGATATTGTATTATCGTCTATTCTTGTCTATGACATTTATTAGCTTATCTCATTAAATCTAGTCATTTTAAACTCAACATGCGATGAAATGAAATTCATTTCATTTCATTTGATTTGTCAATGAAATGGACCGGAACAACTATATTCAGAGAATTTAATTAATTTGAAATTGAGAAGGAAACATGGGGAGCGTTGAGATGGGTTACGAGGAAGAAAAGGATTGATGATGACAAGTGGAGGAGGCCACATAGGACCATGTACGAATCAATAAGAAATGCCCACGTGGCATTGAATGACTGTATTCACGTGTCTAATATTAATGCAGGTACCCACAATTCATTATCTGGCTGAGAATCGAAAGATTAATCAATTTGTAAATTTTTAATTGAATTTTTCAAGATGGATGTGGCATCTAAATGATTGGAAGCTTTTGTTGCCGTCAAGGACATTTTAGGAAAAAAAAAGTTATATTAATATTTCAAAGATAATTAATTAATTAATTAATTAATTAATTAATTGTCATTATCTGCGACAATTAAAATATAATGATAATTTAATCCATAAGGTGTGCCAAAACAAAATTTAGTGACATTGTTTGCAAAGTTTAGCAAAAAGTCCTCATAAGGCGTAAATTATTTAAAAGAAGAAAAAAAATTAATTAATTTAACAAATTTCGCAAACCAAAATGTTTGTCTATATTCTTATTTATTTTTTGGAAAAACTTGTCCCAATGAAATTATAAAAATAATTGATAAGGTCGAAGTTGAAGTAAGAATGTCAAGAAGAGAAGATATGAATTGAGAGTGGAGATGTGCTTCGTGTCTTTATCAAAACTGACAAATTTAAAGATTTCAAATTAAAAATGAAAAAGACAACACAATTTAAATCTTACCAACAATAATAATAAAATAAAATTACATTTCAAGTATCGTTGGAGGTACATATATACCCTGACGTTATCAGAATATTGATTTTGAATTGTCGACATCGATGCACTCATAAAATAATAAATAATGCCAAAAGATACAAATTATTTTATATAAACTGATATACTATAAATAATATTTATTAATAAAAAAATAAATATAATTAATAAAAATAAATATTATGATCATGTAAATATTAAGTCCATTAGTTATCTTTTAGAATAAATATATTCACAAAGAAAAAAGTGTAAGATAAAACTCCATGACAAAAATAAACCAGTAAAGCGAAAGAACGAAACTCTCCAAGAAGAACTTTATGCAAATCTCTACAATTAAATTGCAAGTCTAAGTTAGTAAGTAAATTTTATTAAATTATTCATAATTAAATAATACTATAAATTTAAGGAATATTCATGTCAAATCATGAAAAAAAATATTAATCTAGAATATATCTAAATTATACTATAAAATAAGTTATGACTCAATTATATAGGATTATAAATCTTTCAAATTCTAAACACTAAAATTTTTATAGAGAATTTCTTTTATGGTTCATTGTAACTCCTATGATAATAGAATCTTAGAAGTGTATCCTATTTATATTTAGGTTTTGAGATCACAACCTAATAGGCATAGAAATTATTGAATAATTGGATAACCCTATACTACTTATTTTTATTCAACCCATTATCAAATAGAAATAAGATCACCGGCTTTACACATTAAAAGACTTATATTTTTAAAATAAATTAATCCCATACTTTATTTAATAGAAATTGATCAATTTAATTATGTTAACTTTTGTGTAGCATAGATAATACATAATTAATATATATTTGACCCATATTATCATATTAAAATTTAACAATCTTTCACTTTGGTCATACATATCTTATAATTGTGTATTACAATTTTATGAGCTCAAAAATTATACTATCATCATCAAAAGTATTTTTAATAATTTCATCCATTAATTATATCAATATAGGATCAAGGTAATTTTCGTTACCTTTGTTATAACTAGACCTTAAATTATCATGTATATCAATACAACTAAATGATATAGATCAATTATAATTGTATAGTACAAAAATTACGTGCAACATATCTATTTTTAACTAGTTTACTAAATAAAATTTACTTTAAACAAAGTTTAGAGTGCAAATAGGCAGAAACTTTATTATTGTAATAAATAATTCATAAAATATGTTTATAATTGAATAGTATTCAAAATATAAACTACTACTAAAATCACATATGCTTTAAAGATACAACACTCATATGAGTAGTGTGCTTAAGAAAAACCTTACGTAGTAATTCCTTTGTAAGAAGATTCGTAATCATGAAATTTATCCTAACATGCTTTATAAGTACTTGAACATTCTAAATTCTTTCTTTCACAATTTGGAAAGTGATGTTTATATGCTTCAACTTTGTTAAACTCCTGTTGTTGTTAGAATACAATACTAATGATCTATTTTCATATAATATCTTTAATGGTCTTTAAATATTATCTATAATTTGGAGCCAAATGACAAAATTTCACAACTAGATTCCATAATTTGATGCCTTATAAAGTGTTATATATTCTACCTTTATAATGGAAGATGTTATGAGTGTTTACTTAATAATCTTTCAGAAAATAGACCCCCTAGCTAATAAGTAGATATGGTTTGATGTGGATTTTTTATTATCTTGTTATTCAACATGATCTGAATCTGAATATCCAATGATCTCTAACTTATCTTTTTTCTTGTACATGAGCATGTAGTGTTTTGTTTGTTGCAAATATTGCATAACTATTTGGCTATTGTCCAATGGCCCATTCCAAAATTATTAATGTATCTACTTAGCATCCTAACTATACATCCAATACTCGAACGCGTATATACTTGATAATTATTAGACTTACTATTGTTGATTCAAAGGAATCTTTTGCATCTTTTTTTTTCTTAATCTCTTTTTTAGGGCATTGATTGAGACCGAACTTGTCTACTTTACCAACATGAGTGCCATTGTCTTAGTAATATTGCATGTCAAATCTTTCAAAGATGCTCTTAATGTAGCTCTTTTATGATAATCTAAGTGTACATTGAAAGCGATTTTGGTGTATTTATATGCTTAATACAAAAAAGGCATCACTAAGATCTTTTATCTAAAAATTCTTAGTTAAAAAACTTTTGCTTTCGTGCAAAAAGTTTATCATCACTGACAAGTAATATGTCACATATAAGACCAAAAAGATATACTTATTCTCATTAAACTTTTGGTATACACAATGATTAACTATATTCTTCTCAAAATCGAACTAGATAATAACTTGATAAAACTTGTGATACTATTAATAAGATACTTGCCTAAGTGCATAAAAAGATTTATTTAACTTGTAAACTATTTTCTTTGAGTCTTTAAAGACAAAATTTTCTAGTTGCATCATATAAATTATTTCATTAATATAGTAATTTAAAAACATAATCTTTGCATACATTTGGTGCAATCAAAATATGTCGTAAGTACTGTTATTATTCTAAAAGAGTCTTTAGATGAAATTGAATAAAAGATCTCTTTATAATCAATTCTTTCCTTTTAAGTAAAGAGATTGTAATAAAACAAGCTTTATATATTTTCACATCACCCTTTGAATCCCATTAGATCTTAAATACTCATTTACAACCAATAGATTTCACACCTTCAGGTAAATGAACTAGATCCAAAACATCATTGTCTTTCATAGACTTTATTTTTTTCATTGATGGCATCAATCCACTTTTGAGATTTAAAACTTTTGATGGCTTTATGAAAGTTGATTGAATCATTGTTTACCATTTCAATGCCATCTTCATGTTTTTAGAGAAAGACAATATAATCATTTGGAACTACACTTCTCCTTTCTCTAATTTATCTCTTTAGTGGCATTTGTTCTTAAGGTTATAGAGTTTGATTTGAACAAAAGGATCTTTAACAATGGCTTGCTATGCTGGATTTGTTACTTAAATAATGTCAAGAATAAAATTCTAATCATTGTTAGTAATAACTAGACGAATACTAATATGTTCCCCATCAAGGAAAAAGTATCTTATCATATTTTCCCTTACAAACTCAATATCCTCAAAAATTAGGTATTTTTCATCTCAAAAATTAATTTAATAGTAGGATCATAAAACTTGTAACCTGTAAATTTCTCAAACTATCCAATAAAATAATAACTAACTATTATAAAGTCTAATTTTTTTCAATTGGCCTATAAGGCCATACCTTAGCTAAATATCCCTACATGTGCAAGTGCTTTAGAATATGTTTCTTGGCTGTCTAAAGCTCATAAGTGATCTTAGTAGTTGCTTTAGTTAGAACTCTATTGAGTATGTAAGCTGTAATCTTTAATGTTTTTTACCATAGCAATCGTGGTAAGGTAGAATGACTAATCATACTTCTTATCATGTTATTCGATATTTAGTTTCATCTCTCAATTACACCATTTGTGCTAGGCATCCTTGACATGGTATATTATGGGATAATACTGTACTCCTTTAGGAATTGCTTAAAAGGTCTTCAGCATAGTTTACCTAGTCCATTATATCTATTATAGAATTCACCTCTATTGTTAGATCTTATACTTTTAATTCTTTTATGGAGTTCGTTCTCAACTTTAATCTTACAATTTTTTTTGAACACATCTAGTAATAGAGACTTTCTATGGATGAAGTATAGGTAGTTATATCATGAGAAATTGTCTATAAACATAATAAAATATTGTTAATGATTCTATAAAGCTATAGGAAAAAGCCCGTAAATATATGTATGAATTAGTTTTAAGATATCTGTATTTATGCTGGCACCTAATCTCCTTATGTTTATTTGGTTTTCTTTAAAATAGTTAGCACAAGTCTTCAAGTTTATAAAGTCAAGAGAATCAAGAATTTTATTGGACGCAAGTTGTTTAATTTTTTTGTTTGGGGATGTTTCCTAAACATTTATGCCATAATGTGGCAGAAATCTAATTTGTTAATTTTTCTTTTAAACCTCCTGTACTTATATGTAAAGTCTCATTATATGAGACAGTTGCATCAAGCTTATATAGGTTATCACCAAATAATAAAGAACCAATACCAATAATATTTGAATTCTAAAAAAGGTCAAATTTATTATTTCAAAATGAATGAGACTAACCTAAAATCTACCATCAAGTGTATGGACATTTAGTGTTGTCCCACAAGAAAGAATTCTAACTACTGATTTATGATTTTCTATATTATTTAGAAGATTACAAATAACAGATCTTGATTAAAACTACTAAAATAACTTGAATCTAATTAAATTAAATAATAGGTGAAATAACTTACTAGGGTTTCGAATTTCATCAATGAGCTATGCTAAAATTGTAACCTGATTAAATTTGAATTTCTACTTATTAATCACAATGATGAAACTCCCTCAATTATGTAATAATCTCTTTCAAGACTTTAAATGTCAACTACATTAATCCTACGTCAACGTTCTTGATCATAGTAATTAAGCCATTTTCATTAAGAATTATGGAATTCTGGATATAATTCCAATGGTTAATGTTTACTTTTAAACCATTAAAACCAAAATTTGATGAACCCACAAACTAATATCAAACTTAAATTTTCTTTTATCATTCAATATATTTGAATATGAAAATTAATGGCCAGGCAATGAGCATAAAATTAAAACAAATCCATCAAATTGTAATACACAAATATTATTAAAAAACAATTAGTTAAAATCATAATCATAAATCTATTATTACATCCTAACCCTAGACAAAAAATTTAGCTAAATAACATTGTTATGAGAATAAAAGAAAAGCTAAAGAGAAAAAGAAGAAAGAAAGAACTCATTAATCAGAAAAGTCTTGATGCGTGCTCTTTTTTTCCTTCACTTTCTTCCTTGTTATTGAATATTCTTCTCTCCTTCGCTGCTGCCCAGAATATTTTTCCTAACCCACAAAAGTCACATAAATCAATCTAAGAAGTGTCCCTCCTTTCCTTGGCTGGGAGGAGTTCTACCCGCAACTTTGCTTGCAAATAGTTCACTCATGTTCAGACTTTGTCTCCTCCTAAAATACTCACTTTTTGAGTTGGTGTCCTAATGAAAATTATAATCATGGTTCTGGATGTCCAAGGCATATGATTTTGCTCTAAATAGGTTTCTATAACTCCAAATACAAGTCCAATAGCCAAAACAAACCCTGATGTAAGTAACTCTAGTAGACAGATTCTGACTTTAACTTTCATACCTATTTTGAAATCCATAGAATTAGAATTAGACTTTATTCTCTTTACGAAAGTTGTAGATTTTGTTCTTACATTTTAGAAATCTAGTTATGACCAGAAAACCGAAGTTGCCTCTGAATGTTGCCAAAATTTCTGTTGCAACTTTAACAAGAAGTTTTTAAGCTAGCTATAAAGAGGCAGAATTTTACTTTGTATTCTTTATGAAAGTTTCTTGTATTAGCTTTCCAAAAAGCTAAAGAATCAAAAATCCAAGGTCAGCTCAAGTTAAGGCTTAAAACCCAAGCAACAGTTGTTTCACCTATGAATAGAATTGTCTATCATGAATAACACTTTTTCTCAACTTTAAAACCCAACCAAATTATATCAAATCAGTTCAAATCATCACCTGAAACCTGCAAATCACAAAAAAAATTTTAAGATTAAATATTTATAAATAGACATCTAAAATCTCAATATAATCACATCTAAAGGATTGAGTTTATCCAAAATTAAGCCTATTTTAACCAAGAATGTGTGAAATAAATTCATATATCAAATACCCCCAAACTTGTACTATTACTTGTTCTCACGTAAAAATATCTAGAATCCCTTAGCATATTAAAGGTGCCTACCATGCAAACATTGAATTTTTAACTTAAAACCGACAATAAGGAATAAAGGAAACTAAGCATACTCATATTCTCAAGTTCAAATATCCATACACTATTCCCAACTCAATCATATTCATTATGCAACCCACACAATTGAATCATGTAAACACTAGTCTTGCAATCGTCCTTTTACTACTACAAACAGAGATAGCAAACTAGGGTGTTATTTAATCATTTAGATCTTTAACATTAATATTTTTTTTTTCGTTAGTTTACTTTATGCAAGATATATCACCATCATGAAAATTGAAGGAATCCATGGCCTAACATGGAAAAATTTAAAATTTTCTTCAAGTATCTGATACTCGAAACAATGTTTGTATCAATATGTACATGAAAACAAGTTAGGAATCAGGTTGTTTACCTTTTTATCTTGTTGATTTGATGAATATGAAGCCTAAACATTTGAGTTCTCTTTAATCTATGCCCTTATTGAGCATTTTTCTTCTTATCCCTATGAATTCTTCATGTGACACTAAAAGTGCTATTGCTATAAACTTAAGTTTTAGACATTTATCAACATTCATCTAGGAACTTGTTTTAGATAGAGTCAATGGTAACTCTCAACCTAATTTATCTAACCATCGAATCTCGTCTTAACCATCTTTTGTGTATTTATATGAATAATGCATAACGAAATCAATTTTCAAGACATATTGTAACATCCCGCCTACAGCCAAGAGACAGGAGAAAACTCCCACCTCTCTGAATGTAAACCTGTGACCTGTAATGCGAATGCTCATATGCAAATGTAATCTTATATGACTAATTAATAATAACAAGGACTTTGTCCATTCTTATGTATAACCATAAATCAATATAATGTATACAACACGTGTCTCCATACGTTTCAAACTATACATGTGTTCAAAATATAATAAGAGGACATATTGGGCCTATTGACACCAAAACTAAGACAATATGACTGACTGCAACTAGGATATTCTCTGTCTTGTACGCTTTTTCTTTAATAAGCTGAAGCAACACTATATATGGTTGCTAACCTGCAAAATTAAAATTATTACTGGAGAGTGAGATATAAAGCTCAGTAAGTAATCACACTCATACCATATATAAACACATGCAACATATATCTGAATAATACATGTAACATATTTGTACATATACATATATATTTCTATAAATATAGAAAATTCATTAAGAGAGACTGTACTAAATTCTCACCTAAGTCCCAAATATTTCTCATTACCTATTTTAAAATAGGTATGGCATGAGATTTGTAGAAACAAATCCGATTCAATACCTTTAATATAAAATATTTATATAACAAAATAAATTATGCTATAAATACATAATCCATAAAGTTTATTTGGACTTAGAAATTAAAACTTAAATATATTTGAACTTGAGCTTATTAGGAGAATAAAACTATAAGGGACATACTCATTTTAGACAAATATGAACACTTTTACTGTACACTCTGATCACAATACAAAGTGAATAAGTCATAAAATATACTTTAAAAGAAGTTTATTATATATATATATATATATATATATATAACAAAATAAATAAGCTATGCCCGAGAGTATCTTAATCGTTCGTCAATATGCTATGTTTAGGAATGTCCATCTAAACATAAAAAAGTGAAGAACCAAGAGCATCCCTCTTAGTTTTTCTAGCTACGATTCG
>JAWDEX010200410.1:0-11626 GCA_035221805.1 Trichilia hirta
ATTTGAGGGAATTAATTATATTCAAGTGTAAAATGATGAATTTAAACCTTAATACTCATACAATTTTATGTACTCATTATTTATGTAAATAAAGAACTATTTTTTTCATTAATAAATAAAAGTTTATACAAGATCATAAACCCTAAAATCGACAATACGAATGGTTTATAGGGCATACTCCAACAATTCAGATAAATGGCGACTTTATTTTTACGTTCAAATTTTGGATGACATCAACACCTCTGATTTGGACTTGATTACTGTTGGATTGTTATGACATTTGGATAAATTCTTCTTAAGACCTAGTTCTATAATCTGAACGGTGGAGATTATGTTTTGTATACTGTAGCTCTAGTTTTAGAACTAAGAACAGAAGCTAGATTTTGGATGAATTCTCTGCATACTTTTTTAATTTGTTACTGCTTTTTTTTGTTAATTATTTCCTCTTATTTGGTACTTGAATTGTGGTAAGAGAATATTTTGTAAAACTCTTTTAATATAGTAGAATCTTTTTGATAGACTTAAAGTTTCGTAATTTTTACTCTTAATTAAAAAGAGTTTTTCACGTAAAAACTTTTATCTCTTGATTATTAATTTGTGTTCATTGATTTATATTTTTCTATCTATTATACTTATTATCACATATTATTATTATATTAGAGTTTACATACTTTTAATAAATTCAAGTAAGGAAGAAAGTATTGACTGTATTTTTATTCCACTATGTTATTAGGTCATGCATTAGTTTAGTACTTCTTTTTCAACATTGAATTGGCTCCTGTGCCTCCGGATAACATTCAATAGGGGGGGATATTTTGACTAACATTCCTGGAATTGATCTTCTTACTCAGATCCATGCTCTGAATTTGTTACAAAATAATTTGACCAATTCCAGCAACATTTGATAATCTTATGCAAATTGAAAGCTTCGACCATTCTTACAGCAATTTGCACAAAAAAATCCCCTCATAACTTATTAATTCAAATACATCAGTCAGACGCAAGCCCATATTGGACTGTACAATTTATAACCTTTAATATAATATGATAAACATAACCAAATCCTTATTCCATTCACTCTGTGCTGCTAAAATCATAATTCCTATGGCTAGCTTTTGATTAGCTTGGGAAGCTTGGCTCTCTTCAAGTTTTTCATATAATTTTACCAGTTACTATAATATTTTAAATAATAAATTGGCACTTGCTGTGCAGATACGTAACCCTATTTTTATCCTTTTCTAAAATGATGAAAAATTAGATCAATTTTCATACCATAATAAATTTGTTTTTCAAAATTGTGTTATCGCATTACAATTCTTCAACATTTGTTTTAGCATCACTTCTATGTTTAAAATAATTTGAACGATCATTTTTTATTTTACCACATATTGAACAATTACAATATACAATATAGTACAAGTTGCAACAACGTATTTCAACAAAAGAGTTTTGTTGGAAGATGGTCTACAATAAAGTAGTAGCAAGAGATCATCCACGTCTCAACTACATAGAGCCATCTTCGTCGCCAATAAGGATTCACGAATAAAATTATAATGATACCTAAGAATGCAATTATATAAGATATTACAAAAGTGATGTAAAAGCTATCCATGTCAATCAAATCTTCTCTGTTGACAGATGAAGTTGTTGGTACTGGTGATGGTGATCCAATTGAACTGCAACTTTGTGGTAATGGTTGTCCACAAAGAAAAGGATTTCCTTCATAGCTACTCTCGTTAAAGGTTGCAAATTGAGCAGTCCACTCTGGTGTCTTGCCTGATAAGTTATTGTATGCCACACTGAAAACAGCTAGTGTATTTAACTCAACAAGTTGTGGAGGAATTTTTCCATTTAAGTTGTTATAGGAAAGATCCAAGCTTTCGATTTGCCTGAGTTTTAAAAATGTTTCTGGGATTATTCCTGTCAAATTGTTGTGGGACAGATTTAGTGCACGAATCTTTGATAGATTTCCAATTTGAGAAGGAATAGAACCAATCAAATTATTGCAAGAGAGATCAACTCCAAACATGCTATCGAGAGGTCTTCCACGGTAAGTGTAAGATATTTTCTTCGTTGTGAACCTTATTGTTTCCTCTTCTGCCATTTCAGGTCCAGTGTAACGAATCAAATCGTAAAAGGAAGTTGGAGTCGCAGGGGTAGAATAATCTTCATTCAGTGAAGTGTTATCTAAGCAATATGGTATTTGACCAGAAAGATTGTTACGAGAAAGATCTATCAGCCGCAATTTGTTTAACCGACAGAGCTGAAATGGAACTTCACCTTCAAGATTATTACCAGCCATAATAAGGAAGGTTAATTGGGAAAGCTTGTCAATCCAGTTAGGAATACTACCATTGAAGTTGTTATAGCTAAGATCTAACGTTTCCAGGGAAGAGCTATTGTAGAATGTTCCATCTTTTAGCTGTCCTTGCAACATATTTTTTGACAAATGAACTTGCTTGATAGAGGAAGGACTGAAACAAGATGGTAAACTGCCAGAAATATTGTTCTCTGAGAGGTCTAAAATTTGAAGGGAGTTAAGCTGACAGAACTCTGTAGGAATTGTACCTTGAAAATGATTATTGGGCAGAACAATATCTTGTAAACTTGACAAATTACCTAGCCAACTTGGAATCCTACCCAGCAGATGGTTACCACTAAGATATAAACCCACCAGCAAAGAGGCATTGGACAAGCTTCCCGTGATCTCTCCAGTGAAGTTATTGTCATCCAATTGTAACCTCAACAAGTTTGTCAATTTAAAACTTTTGGGGAAGATATTACCCTGCAAACTATTGCTTGATAAAACAAGCAGTTGTAATGACAAGCAACCTCCAACCAAGTGCTCAGGGATTTCACCATTCAACTCATTATCGGATAAATCCAAACTTCGCAAGTATTTCATTTTGCCAAACGAAGAGGGAATGCTACCATTAAAAGCATTTACAGAGATATTTAAACTATTTAAGTTTGGCAAAAATTCTCCAATTTCAACTGGAATGTGGCCCTGAAAGAAATTGCTGGAGATGTCTATCATTTTTATTTGCCTATGAGAATTGCTTGGCATCCAAAAGGGTCCTGAAAGAGAGTTATTGGCCAAATCAAGTGTCTCTAACTTCGTATTGTTTTCCAACAGCCAATTAGGATATTCTCCCACCAAATTGAGGTGAGAGAGACCAACTTCTTGCAAATCATGTTGATGGTGAAGAAATTTGGGAAATGTGCCACCATCTAGGTGACCAGACAATCTGATTAGATTCAACTGAAATTTTGGGGTCATAGAATCTGAATTGACTGCTTCATAGAATTGGTTATCCTCACCATAAAATTTCTTGAGCTTTGACTCATTGAAAAATGGCTCAAATGAAATTGGGATTTGGAGAAGATTGCCTGAAAGTATAAGTTCTTGGATAAAAGTTAGATGCACAAGGGGAGATGAGGAGATTTTTCCAGTAAATTGATTGTAGGAGACATCTAATATTTGAAGAGATGTCATATTTGCCAAGCACCAAGGCAAGCTACCGCTTATATAATTCCCTTCGATATGTAACTCTTGCAAATGCACCAATTTGCATAAGCCTGCAGTATAAAGTTTCTTAATACATTTTGAAGTTGAATTTCTAACTTCTTATCATTCTTGAATTCAATTTTATTGTTCTTGAAAAATATTAATTATATTTTAACTAAATAATATTCTATAAATAAATTACAAAAAATAAACATAAATAAGCTCCAACAAATAATATAATCTAGTAACTTACCTTGAGTAAATATTGTTGCAGTAAAATTATTGTACGCAAGGGAAAGTCTCTTGAGGGTATTCAACTTCCTCAAACCTTTATTATCTGTTAAAAGTTTTTAGAAACAGAAAAGTTGATTTCTGAAATTAGAAACTAAATAACTTTTTGAAGACTGTCTAGTCAATCTATTCAGAATAAGGCATTTATTTTTCTAAATCTTTTGTACCTTTTGTAATGAAATAAAATGCAATAGATTAAAATTTTGATTTCATTAATACCTTTGGGAACAAAAAATTTGTCAATCACATTGTCAGTCATCATTAACTCCTTTAAGTTGCTCAAAGAACCTAATTCTGTAAAGAGAATTAAAACCAAGTCAATTAAACCTCAATAGAAAATGTAAATTAATGTTGTTCCACTGAACTGTAAGCCATGTTTGGCTTACCTTCAATATTTAGAGTTCCTTCGAAGCCAATCGACGACAGACGCAAAGTTTCCAATGATGAAAGACCATTTAAAAATGAGATGCTACGATTGAAGAGGTTACCACTTAAATCAAGAAGCTTCAACTTACTCAAATCTGCAGGTAATTAATTATTGTATTTAAATCATTGCTTGAAATAAGTTGGACAGTCATTAAATATTAATACCTTACCGTTTATATGATTTAGTTCTCTCAGTTCATTATATGATAGATCCAATTTCTTGAGAGATTTCATTCTTTTAAAACCTGCAAGATATTTTATAAAATCATTCAGTAAGTATTTAAAAGATAAGAGCTTAATGATTTTGACTCCTCCAACCTAAAATTTAAATAAATATTTAAACCTTCTTTCATCATATCACAAATAAAATGTATTACCTTTTAATCTATTATTATCCCCGGTATTGTCGAGGTTCATAAAAAAAAATTATTATTATTATAACATGACATATCAAATGGCTTCTATTGGAGTAAATTAAGATCCTATTCAATTCCTTCAGTCTAATAAAATAACTAGATTTTTTTCCAACTCAGTGAAATATCCACAAAAATGGCTTACCTTTAAGATTAATAGTTCCTTCCAATCTATTACCATTCAAATGTAATTCTCTTAATAATGGCAGATTCTTGAGAGATGATAAGATGTTGTTGCTGAACAAGTTAATATTTAAAATGAGAACCTTCAATTTTCTCAACCTTGATAGGATCTCAAAACCTGCATAAGAAACAAAACAATTTCACGAGAATATTTTTTTTTCATGTATCAGTCTTGAAGATCCTCAATATTGATCAAAGCAAACAATCTTGTAAAGCATACAAAGCAATTATTAACTGGCTATACAATTTCGAGATTACTAAGAATGATTTTCTATTTTTTTTATTTGAAAAAACAGAGTGCTTTTGAAACCTCTTTAGAAATAATGTCAAAAGCCTTGTAGAAATAAATCACCTTCGTTTTCAATACAACCAGCTATATTGTTCCCCCCCAAATCAAGATACTCTAGGTCTTCGAAAGGAGTAAACAAAGAAACGTTAAGATACGATTCTCCCAAATCAGTATTTCTAGTATAAAAAAGATGTAGTTGTTTCACTCTGCCTGTGTTGTTGTTGCAATTAACTCTTTCCCAGCGACAACAATCTGAATTCTCATCTCCATCCACCCACTTTTTAAGATTGGTAGGATTATTGAAGAAAGGCTTAAGCTGCAAGAGAGCTAATCTCTCTTGCTCCCAGCATCTCTCACTCGAAGAGTTTGCGAGTAAAACAAACATTGAAAAAAGTAACTTCACCCAGACCCATTTTGAACCCATCATCATAATTGATCTATTAATACAATTTATCCGAAACTGATAACAAGAAGTGGCTCTACTCTATGCTATTTATATATGAAAAAACTTAGTTATATTGACTTTCGTGTCATCTTCCACAATTTCTCTTTTTCGTTTTTCTACACCTAATTTACAACTTAGTCCCTAGAATTTTTTTATTTATGTTAGATTACTGCTAAATTCAAAATTTTAAATTGATAGGTAATATCTCAAAATAATATTTAAAACATGATTTGTTCTAATATTTAAAACATGAGTTTAATTTTACAGTTAAACTCAAAGGTTTAAGCCGATAAGAAAGGTTCCAACAATAGCATTTAAAGATAAGTCTTAATAAATACCCTCACGTAAAATATGCTCTGATTCAATTTTATGATTATATGAATTCAGGAGACTAAGAAGTAAGAAGTTAAGGGGGAGAAGCCCAAGAAGAACAAGATTAAATAAACATAGTTAGTAGATGGGAGTTCAAACATAAAACTTTGGCTCTGATGGCATATTAGATTATTGCTAGACTCTAATACATAAATTGAAAGTTAAGAACCCAACAATAACGATTAAAGACTTGACAATGTTATATTTTTTGAGGCTTATCATTCATGTCAAGAAATAACTAACAGCCATTTATCTCTCATAATTTCCATTGCTAAACATTCTTCTTCGTCCCTATTTTTTCTTATTGATCAAATTTAATAAAGAAAATGACTCTATTTGAGCTACTCCAATATTTGAATTGTTGAGAAAAAAGGTTCATTAGCCTTTTGCATTTGTCCTATATAAAAAAAAATAGAGAGTAGGAGAGTTGGTGAGTTTATAAAATAGACTCTTTACTTTAGTTTTCAAGTGTACCCAAAATATGATGGCAAGTATTAGAAGCTTGCAAAAGTCAAACTCTACTTTAACAATATCAATGAAATCATAAAATTTTTGTCATAGATAACTCTTTACTTAAATTATTTTTATTTTCACCTTTTATCTTTTGAGTATTTGTAATAATACATAAAATATTTGGTATTGTCAATTTCATCTAAATATTTAAAAATTTGTAGTTTGAGCCAAATATTTTAAAAATTATAGTATGACACAATACTTTAGTATTTGCAGTGTGGCCCAAGAGTTTTATAATCTTTGTAAAAGTTAAAAATAATTAAATTTCTGTGGCCCTTAAAGATGTAAGTATTTATGCAAAACCTCGTTAAATATTGTATTCTCTCTCTCTTTTTTTTTTTTTGCCATTTATTGTATTATGATTTCTATATTTGAATATCTAACATGAGTAGTAGTTGTGATTTTTTGAATTTGAGAATTCTATTTGCATATTTATTTTGAGAGTTTTCGTTGTAGCATAACTAATCAAAATCAAAGTATTAGCTTTGGCTATTGGTTACTAGTTATTAAATATAATAAATAGATAAAGCTTGGGTATTAGTATCATTTGCAGATATTATGATATTGAGTTGAGTTTGCCAAGTTGATTGTGTGACAAAAAAATGACATGTGAGAATACAAAATAAGATTAGAATATTTGTTTGACTGATTTCATTCTAGATTATCTTTCGTTAAACTATTTAATATGCTATTATAAGGTAATTGCCCGAATTCTGTACAACATTTGGCTTCACAACATTTGGCTTCAGAGTAGGTATAACAGTTGTATCAAAGTTTGTGTAGATATGATTAAAAGTTGTAAACTCTCTTTTGTTGCTATAGGACTAAATAAGTAATATTAGAACTTATTATTTTATTAATGGAATGCAGCGCATTATAAGATTGAGGGATTAATTGGTTAGCTCTTACTCAGGGACCCCAATAAATGACATCAGAGTTATATAGTAGTGTAGCACAATAACTTTGACTGAGCTTGTATGACTACTGGCATGTATAACAAGTTGCATTAGAGTTTTTTTGGTTATTAGTGCACAATAAGTAGTATTAGAGCTAAGGTATTTCTCAGTATGCTTTATGATTGCATCTTAGTTTGTTTTTTCATATCAAAAAAGTTTTTTTGGCACTATTGGCAGTCCATATTTGATAGCTTTTAAATAATAATTAGTTTAAAGAAAAGAAATCATAAGATTTATAAAGTTTAAGAGTATTAATGAAGATTATAGATGAAGTGTGTTGAAAGTTTTTTACAAAAAGAAAGATTATGAAACCTAAAGCATCTGAATAGATAATAGGGAGAGCATAAAAGAATCTATTTATGAATTTTACAAATTACAAGATACTTTAGAGTTAAGAATACACTATAGTAAAATAGAGTGACGACCGAACATTACTGAAAAGAGTTTAGTATATGTTGTTTAAGGTTAGGTTAGATATTTTAGACTAAGTCAGTTGTATATTTATGTTACCTCATCAACTGTCTATTATTATTATTCGCCATTGAAGAAATGGCTTTAAAAACTCACTATATATTATGATTCCTTATGTATATTTGTTTTTATAGCATTTTACTATATTAAGAAATCAGTTGATATTCAAATATAAAAAGAATAATCTTCAATAAGGATATTACCTTCGTTGAATCTACTATTTAAAAAAAAGGTAACAATTGTAAGAAGATAGATTTTACTCCAAAACAAGTGGAGTTTTATTATCCTAGCAATCGAAGGCGCTTTTATGGTAAAGGGAGAGTCATTTCAAAAAGAGGTTTCAACCCAAGAACCTTTGTAACAAATTTTTTATTGAGAAAGGCCATAGTTGAAATTAAATCTTACTCACTTTAAATATAGTGACTTTTGCATCTTTAATTGAAATTGAAGACATTCGTTCTACATTTGAAGCAATCTTATAGGTCAGTAAAAAATGGTTAGTAGAAGGAGAGCTTTGAAAGAGAAAATGCAGTCTTTTCAAAAGAATGCAATTGGATAGATGCAAATAGTCAAATTTTCTATTAATTGCTACAAAGTATTGATGATGGCTAATGACTATGCTTAGATAGAAAGAATTAGTGTTCTCTAGTTGTAAAATATTCCTTCATTCAAATTTTACTAGCTTCTTCGATATAGTTAAAACTGCATTTTGGAATAACAAATCTAAAAACTCTATTAAGCTAGATTTAGAGTTATTAGAATTAAACACATGGTGTGATTATTGTATGGCAATAGTATAAATAGTCTGATAGAGTAGAGAAACATAAAAGGCAGATACAACCATGATAGGTATTTGTAAAAGTTACAAGTGAAGTCTTTAGAATTCAAAGCATTACAAAAATTATGTTGAAAATACTATATGTAAATTGGTAGCTTGATTTGGTGTGTTTAAGACTTGACATTTCATAGGTAGTTGAGTTTGAGAGTAGGTATATGTGTGATCCTAAAAAGAATATTGGAAGCTATGAAATGAATTCTATGGCAATCATTAAAGATCATAAAATATAAATTTTGATTGATCAGAATGATTTATTTAGTTAGTGTGTTGATTTTGATTATACTGGTGATTAGGATTAGCGTTGGTCAACTATTAGATTTGAATTTGCTCTTATGAGAGCTCTAATTAGTTGAAATTAACTTTACAACAGAGTACATGGTGTTATAGAGGTTGTAAAAGAAGTTATTTGAGAAAAAATGAAAGATTTGGTCAGAAGAAGATCATTATTTGTTATGCCAATTGGATTCTATTCATTTAACAATGAGTTCTAGTATTTCATGTTGCACCAAGCATATTGAAGTTAGATATTATTTTGTACGAGAAATTAAGACTACAAAGAATCTCATAGTTAAGTTGATTAAGATTGTGACATTGATCAAGTATTGCATAGTTTGGATTTGATCGACATCCTAATTTATAATTATATCATTTAGCGTATTTGGAGGCATTATAAAATTTATAGAGCATATCAAGATTGAAGATTTGGTTTCCATTGATTAATTCGCCAAGGTAAAGATTATCAAAAAAAATTGCCTATTAACTTTTTGCATTTATCTTACATCGAAAAGAAACACAAATTAAGAGAATTGGTAAGTCTATAAAATATTCTTCAGTTTTCAAGTGTGCTCAAAATGTTATGGCAAGCATCAAATAATGGTTTATAGAAGTCTAACTCTACTTTGATAAATATCAATAGAGTCCTAAAATTATTTTCATTAAAGACCCTTTAGTTAAAATAGTTTTATTTTCATCCTTTGGCTTTTGGGTATTTTTGACAATACCTAAAATTTTAGGTATTGTCAATTTGATCTAAATATTTGAGAATTTTCAATTTGACCCATATATTTTAGAAGTTGCATTATGGCCTAATATTCTATATATTTATAGTGTGGCCCAAAAATTTAGTAATCTTTGTAAAAGTTGAAAATAATGGATTTTTACAATGCCCAAAGACATAGGCATTTATGTCAAGCCTTGTTAAACATTGTGTTCTTTCTATTTTTATTTTTATCATTTATTGCATTATGGTTTACTATATTTGAACATCTAGCGTGGGTAGTAGTTGTGGTTATTTGAATTTGAGAATTCTATTTATATGCTGATTTTAAGAGTTTCTTTTGTGGCACAAATAGACTTTATTTATTAGTTGCTAGTTTTTAAATATAATAAACAATTAGAGCTTAGGTATTAGTATCATTTACAAATATTGTGATGCTAAGTTGAGTTTGTCAAGTTCATTATCTGACACAAAAATGGCATGTGAAAATATAAAAATAGATTGAGATATTTTGTTAACTGATTTTATTTTGGATTGTCTTTGGTTGAACTATTCGATATGCTATTATCCAGTAATTGCTTGAGTTTTGCACAATATTTGGCTTCAAAATATTTGCAGAGATAATAATTGTATCAGAGTTTATATAAATGTGATTAAAAGTTTTACACTCTTTTTTATTATTGTGGGACTCAACAAGTGGTATTAGAACTTGTTAATTGATAGATGAGATACAATATACTAAAAGGTTGAGGGATTGATTAGCTAGCTTTCACACAAGGACCTAACAAGTGATATCAAAACTTTATATTAGTGTAGCACAACAAATGAAATTGAGCTTGTTCAATTGCTAGCATGTACAACAAGTAGTATCAAAGCTTGTTTGGTTATTAGTGCACAACAAATATATTAGAGCAGTTGAGGTGAATCCTTAACATGAATTATATCCTAATTTATTGCTAGTAAACTGAAAATTATGACACTATTTATTGCTTTTATTTTTAGCCATCTATTTTCTCATATAAGTAAAAGTTTTATTGAACAAAATAATTTAAAGAGAATTACTAATAGAGCAATTAGTTTAATGCTTTGTCATGAAAATAAAAGGTTAAGGAATCGATTTTTTCATAACAACCTTGGAGAGAAAATTGTTAATTTGTCTCTCCGAATTAGATGGTTCAGGTCTTAGCTGTGTGGAACTTTAAAAAATATTACTAATTAGCACTTTACCAAATTTACGAACAAGTTTGCTTCATATAAATTTGATTTATTTATAGCATTTTTACTTTTATAAATAACCTAAGCGAGCTTAGGAGAATATATAAAAATTAAAGATTGTTCAAACTTATTATAGTATTTTAATTAACATGACTTTAATGATAGTGATTGAGAAAAATCTTTTACCTAGGTTAGATGTTTTTTATCTTTTGAATAGAAATTAATAAATAGATAAGGGATCAGTTCCTTTCACACCCAACTTGGACAGAAAATGCTTAGTCATTTGGATAAGGGTAAAGTCTTGAGCATATGCAACTTTAAAAGATTACTAATAGGCCCACCATCTGTAATAACCCGATTTTGTCCTCTGTAAATTTTGTAAATTTTATCCACACTTAATATTATTTGTTGTAGATTTTCATTGTGTAAAAGTTCTACTTAGGTAATATTTTCTATACTTTATTTTTTATTTTAAGATGTTAAAACAATGTCTTATATTAAATAAGGTAAGGATAGTTGATGTTAAATAATATTAGAATTATTATGTTATAGTATGTTTATTGTGTTGTAAAAAAGAAGCAAGCGTCTGACTTCTGTATAGATGGTTGAGTAAGGGGTCATTTCTTCTCCTTCTGATCCTTGAGATGCATCCTAATAATATTATTATTATATGTTTTAAATTTATAATAAGGTCTTGTTATTTGCTTCT
>JAWDEX010200421.1:0-11626 GCA_035221805.1 Trichilia hirta
GGGCTGAATGGGAGGTGAAGAAGAAAAATGCAGAAACGTGTGAGGCTGAAATTCTTGCTAGATTTGGCCCTCTGAAATGATTTTCCCTTTCAACAAGCTGATGCAAATAAGTATGGAAGGAGTAGGATGAGATAAAGGACGGGTGTATATATATGTTTTGGCAGCTTAGATTGGTGTTATGGTTTTGTGGGGATGCTATATAGCTCTTATCCTTGATGGAAATTTTGTATCAATGCTATGCACCTTATGAATGACGTCAACACTGGATACTTTGCCCATTGTCTTACAATTTTCATTTTAAATGCTGAAACCTGAATGATACGCCCTAGCAATACTGAAGTATGATCATATGCTCTCTCTCTAGAAATTTTTAGCTCAAAACACTCCCCTCCACCACAGGAGAGACCTTTCTCTAGGGTGATGGATATTGGCTATTTCATGTTTTTGTTCAGTGTTTCTTCTTCATTTTTGTTCCTTCATTATGCGAAGATGGACCGGTTTAAATTTAAATTTTTATCTAGATCCATAAGCCCAGATTTTTTAACTCCCTAGATTCTGATGTTTGTTGTTTGATGTAATTTCTTACACGTTTGAAACTCTTGATATTTAGATCTGTGAAATCTTTATTATGTTGAAGATCCGGAGGATTTTAAGCTATAGTGGATTGATTTTTGTGAGAGATCTAACAACTCATCAGTAAGCAAAGCTAAGGATGTAGAGCGATTATCAAGAGTCAGGGAAAACCCTAAATGGAGTTTAAAGTATAGTTGTGCATACCCTGATGAGGTATTATGAGTGTACTAATTTTTTCCTTGGACTTTCAGTATGTATCAATGGCTCAGTATGTATCAATGGCTTGACAGATATGGTTGCTGTAGATCAACTGAAAAATCGATTGATTTATGGCATAGATCTGTTGGGGTAGTGGATATATTAGTTATTCTATATCTATACTGTATTATTATAATTTATTATTTACGGTATGAAAATTTTTCTTTCCTTAAAAGGAATACTGTAGAATGATCCGTCTCCCTTACCTTTGAATTCTTCTTTCGAAGTTGAGATATTTGATATAATGTTAAACTATAGCTCATAAATATATAGTGTCATAATAATACAGTTTGTTGTAATGCTGTTAATTCGTCATGTATTTGATTCATTATGTTTAAAATTCGGGTATTAATGACCGGGTAAAAATTGTTAACCGAAATTAATGACCCGGTCTTAATGACCGGATAATTAACACTTATTTAATGTAAAAAATCAATGCCCTTATTTTTATATTTTTAGTTAGTTATTAATTTATACATTTTTAATAGTTGAAATTAAATCTAATACATATAATTATAATTAATGTATTATAATCAATACATATGTTGAATTTAATCTCGATCATTTAAATATTAAAATTATGAGCTCAAATTAATTTAAATTATTAAATATGCTTAAAAATTAGATAAAAAAATTATAATTAATAATTAAATATAAAAATTAAATAAGAATAAACATTAAAATTATAAAATATTTTTATTTTTTAAAAAATAATTTAATAATTTATCAATTTTATATAGTCTTAAAGACTACATTTACAAAATAATTTATCGATTTGAGTAAAAATTATCTGATATAAGTAAAGATATCATATCTTAATTTAATAATTTAAAATTTTTAAGAATATATATGATAAAAATTAATATCACTTTAGGTACTTATAAGATAACAGTTAATATATTTATTCCTATTAAGAAAGATTATTTATTACTTCACTAAATTATATTATAGGAGTATTTGTTATAAATATTCTCGTAAGAAAATAATTAATATTTTTAAAAATTATAAGAGGTATTTAATATAAATATTCTAATTGAAGGATAATAATATTTTTAAAAATCATAAGGGGAATTTATCTTTCTCCCTGAAAATATTTAATGAAGTGAAAAATCAAAGTGATCCTCCTACCTTCACTCTCACTCGGCTCCATTGTTGTCGTTATTGGGAAGTTGAAAACTCTAAAGATGAATTTTCACTTATGCCTTAAATTTCTTTAATACTTTATAATGTCAACTAATATTGAAGTTCATTTGTTAAAAATTATTAAATTACATGCTCATTTCATCAAAATTTAGATACTTATTAATATAAAAAAATTATTTATGCAATATTACACTTATTTAATATAAAAAATCAATGCCCCTTATCTTTATGCTTTTAGTTAGTCATTAATCTATACATTTTCAATATCAAGACTAAATTTTGCACCAAAAATTAGAAATATGTATAAATTGAGAGAATTAATTTTACCTTAAAGTATAAAATAATAAATTTAAATTTTAATGCCTATACACTCATATGTACCATCATATCCCTCAATTAACTTATTATTAGTTCCTTAATAATACAAAGCGTTAACATTTAATAATAATTTAAAATAAGAATTCACTTATAAAACATTTATTATTATACTTCTTTTTAGTATTCTCAAATAAGTAAACTTTCAATCACAAATTTCAAGCGTAGTAACAAAAACTCTTAAACGAGAAATTTATAAATATTCTTTTGTACTTAAAGTGACATATAAATTATAAAGTTTAATCGAAAAAAGAACACAATTTATTTTTATTATTTTACTAGAATTAATATACTTTAGGCAATACACACACATACACATATACACAATAACCATAATTCAATTCTTTGATTAATGACTTTTCGAATCAGTTGGCTTTAGAACATTAGGTATTAAGACACTATTACGAGCCTCTTTAAAAAATAATTTTAAATCTTTTTTTATTTACCTTTATTCAAATACAAAATTTATTTTATATAGTTAAATATGTTATTAGAGTACAGCTTATTTCTAACCCTTACTAATAATGTTTGCATTAAACTTTATTATTATTATTTTTATTATTTAATTTCTTCTTCTTCTTCTTCTTCTTCCTTTTTCTTTTCTTTTCTTTTTCTTTTTTTTTTTTGTATGGCCCTTAGGAATTATCTCTGATGAAAATGTTAAAATAAATAATGTCAAATTTTTAACTTACAACTCATAATTATGTGTCAGAGCAACTGTATAATAAGAATAGTTTATAAAATTTTTACTTGAAAGATATACGAATATAATAATTTAACTGATAATTATATGAGAGTTCACATATTTGAATAATTCAAGTAGAAGCAAATTATAAAAACATACTATAAATTCGAAAAATAGAAATCAAATCTTAACAAAAATATACAAAAATAATTCGTTTGAAGATAATACTACTAAGATGCGTCTTAAGAATCGAAGAGTAAAAAAAAAAAGTGATTTTTTACTCAGCCATCTTTACACAAATCAGATACTATTAGCCAAATTTTTTTCAAACATACTAAAACACTTAAAAAATACAAACACACAATAAAATAATATTTACAAAATATAATATCAGTTATTTCTTCTCTCAATCAATTTGAGACATTGTTCTCAAGATTTAAATATAGAAAGGTAAAGTAAAATAAACATCACTAGAACAAACATTTATTGAAAAGATAAAACTTGTAATATATTGTAACATCCCGGTCCTAGAGGGTGGGAAGTGGCGCTAGGATGAGAGGGCCTGAGTAAGAAGCGACTCCTGATAGGCTTCAGGATAACTGTAGAGGCAGGAGCGAGTTTCACGTCAAAATGGGAGAGAAAATTCCTAATTTATAAAAGTAGAGCTGAAACCAAAAATATCAGCAAAGTCTTTTAGGATGGATGGTGGTTTATTTTCAAGAACTTCGTAGTTAAGCGTGTTTGAACAAGAGTAATACCAAGATGGGTGACCTTTTAGAAAGTCTTCGATTAACTCATTATCAAGAACAAAATTGTGAGGTCCTAAAAATTAGGCTAAAGTAGATATATCATTGACAAGTATTGGACCAGGTCTCACAATATGGTATTAGAGCTAATTTTTTTCTAGTACAATCGCGGGCTTGAGGACGAGCCAGATGAAAGTTGGTAGACCTGTAACATCTTGATCCTAAAAGATAGGTAGTGGTGCCGGGATGAGAGGGCCTAAAAAATAAGCAACTCTTGGTAGGCTTTAGGATGACTGTAAAGGCAGGAGCGAGTCCCACATCAAAATGGGAGAGAAAGTTCTCGGTTTATAAAAGTGGAGTTAGAACCAAAATATCAACAAGGCCTTTGGAGATAGGTGGTGGTTTATTTTCAAAAACTTGACAGTTAAACGTGCTTGAGTGAGAGTAGTACTAAGATGGGTGATCTCTTGAAAAATTCTCGATTGACCCATTACCAAGAACAAACTGTGAAATTTCAAAGATTGAGCCAAAGCGAATAATATAGTTCACAAGCGTTGGACTGATTCTCACATATATATTCTCTTATAAGGGTTAATGATCAATATCTTATAAATATTTTACTTAAAAAACTTAAAATAAAGTAATAATATGCTATTGTTCAAATTATAAGAAAAAAAAGTTATAGTTAGAGCATTAAATCTAATTTTTTTCTTTCTATTACTTTGTATTGACTAATTTATTTGAGTTATTATTAGATCAACTTCATATATAAAATTTTATAATATATTAATTAATTGATCAAAATTTGAAGTTAATGCTAGGATTTGCCGTGCTTATTATGAAATAAAGTATTGTTTTGTAATTTGATTAAAAAAATACAATAAACCATCAAAAAAATTGTTAACATTTAACGAGCCTATAAATTTTTAGTGAATATTTAATTAAACTTAAGAAATAATTTGAAAAAGTTATTTCAAAGTATCAAAACTACCTGAAAGTTATATAAAGGAGTCAGAATTACAAATCATTCTAATAATGTGTTCATACATAAAAGACACCCGTAATTTCTTCTAACTGTTGTCTATGTTATGTTCCTTACAGTTAAAGGTATGAGAATAATAACTAAAATTTGACTGTCTCCTATATATGTTGCTATGGACACATACCTCATTAACCTAAGGGTACCTCTTTCAATAACCAAATAAATTTTTTTCTCAGTTAAAATTCTTTTCAAATTACTCGTTGCATTCATAAATTTTGTATCTTTTTCAAAACTAAACCCATAAAAAATACATAAATTTTTAATTTGATGAGATGTGACTCTATTCATTTTGCCGTATCTAGTTGAACTCTAAACTGAAGAAAATGATTATTTAAATATATGGAGAAGATAAAAATATAGTAATGATGAAAACAATAAAGGTAACTTAGCTAATTGTTAGATGGTTTGAAAAATAAGCAATAAAGGCAAGAAAAAAATAATAAATACATTTATATATAGTAGTTATAATTGTGACTCACATCTTCCTCCAATTATAAGTTCAAAAATAATTTAAATTCCCTTTATGTGTTACACCCTTATTTCTTCAATTAATGGCTAGTATTACTAATAAATTTTATTATAAATAACATAATTTAAAATCACTTTTTGTTTTCAAATGTTCAACCTTTAAAATTTTATGAAACATATTATGCACATGATATCACCAAACTATAGTACATTAAATTATATAGCCAATACATTTTACAATATCATATACATCCTCACATATGTACATTTAAATATCCAAATAAACATACAAAAATATAAAATTCGTAATAATATGTATAATAAAAGGGAAAACTATGACTTCTTGCACTTTGACCCACCTGATTATGCAATGCTACCCTTAAAAGTCTATGATCATGAAATCCTACAGTGTGTACTTTAATCTCTTGCTACCTACTCAATAAGTAAATAAACAATAATGTATCTCAACCAATTGCCATGCCATTCACAAGAAAATTTAGCATGATGTTCACCAATACAAACATATATCATCACAAGCATCATATTGGCTAAAATTATCAATTAAGCATTTATACTCAATTATGTTCAATGATACCAATTTCATTATTTATAAGTTTTAATTTCTTTGGATCTAGTTTGTTATAATTTTTTGGATTTTTGCTCTGCCCAGTGCATCTTTTCACATCATTTGCATATCATATCTCATCACATCATATCATATCTTAGGATAGCAAAGTAACCTCACTAGGCTATGCTCAATATCACATCTCACACCAATTAGACTACCTCTCAATAGGTGAAATGCATTACCCAATCGGAATATATAAGCTCATCTTTCAATAAATGATTATCACATTATCTAACTGATACACACAGTATATCTTTTATCAATCAACTATTATCATCTAATGTCATTAAGTAGCCCCACCTTTCAATAAGTGATTACTCTTACTTATTTGATAATATAGCATTGGGCAACCCCATACAATCTAAAACAAACTAAATCAGTTTTTCTCATTATAATTATCATTAATTTCGATTTGCAGAATCATTCTTATACACATTTTATTTCTACACATCCCAATCAATAGTAATTTTAGTAACATATACATATTAATTGGCAAATACATTTATATAAAATCGCATCACAAGTATCACAATATCACCACTCAGAACACTTTAATAATTTCACAATAATGAGTTTTCTCACTCGACCCAACCATAACTTTACAATAATATCCAATCATCACATTTTATATACTAACAGTTATCATTCTAATATATACTCAATTATATAGGATACGATAAATAATAATCAAATATGAATTATTATTACTTATTTACTTACCTGAAATTATACAACTAGACTTTATGAGTTTTATACCTTTGAGTTCACCCTTTCTTCTAATTCCTTCTCTTAATCGAAATGTTTATTTAAATTCATAAATCCTAATATTAATAACATTTTCAATAATTCACTTAATATCATAACTAAATTTATTCTTCCTTTACTCTATTATGATTATTTATTATTATTATTATCAATACTATCATTATTCAAGTTAACAATTCCATACTATTATCAAACATTAATTATCTTATTTATTATTAGAAAATACTAAATGTATGTATAAGATATATATTTCTTATTATTCCATAAACTAATTTTAACCAAATTTTTTATTGACCAACATATAGATTAAACTTTTATATTTCTATTATTTCACATAACTCCATATATCACCACATTCAATCAAATAATACTATTTATTCTATTTGTCTATACAATTTTCATAACCATATTAATCAAAATTTCATATTCTATATACACTAAAATTCTATTTTAATTATTTTGTAATGCATAACTTATCACCAATTATTTAATAATCAAATACATACATCAATTAATTCATATATATAACATAAGAATTTAATTTCTCATAATAATATAACCAAATTAATATCAAAATATAGAAATCAAAATAATAATACTAACTTATAAAAATTTCTTTAATTTCTTTCCACTTTCCTTTCTCTTCCTTCCTTCCTTCCTTTCTTTTCTTTTCTTTTTGCCATCCCTTTCCTTGCTCCCTTTCTTTCTCACATTTTCAAATGATTTCATTTAGGAAAATGTTGATTTTTCCTAATTTCTTAATGATTAATAAAATAATCAATGGCCTAGATTTAATTTTCTAATCCAATTGTAAATATTAAGCCATCAGCCTTCCACTTTATATGGCTAAGATTAGGTCATATATTTATTTAAATACTTGGTCAAGAATATGTCAAAATATGGATAAATAGAGGGCTAGGATTTAACCCTAATGGATGGCTAGAATTTAATAAAAAAATGGGCTTAAATTTTCTAAATGGCTTTAATAGAATTCATGAGTCTAACCTTTACTTTTAGGTCTAAACCAAGGTTTATAGATTTAAAATAAATTATTGGGCTTAATAAAACTAAAGGTCTTACAATTTAGTTCTTAAGTATAAAGCCCATCCAAGTACTATTTTTAATTTGGGCTTTAATATAAATAAATTTTATTTCTTTTTGTAACTTAGTACAACATAATCTCAAACTCATGATTTAGTTTGTTATTAAATTTTACACTATATAAAAATATATTTAAAAGAAATAAATTATGCGAAATTATATAAAAAAATTTTCATACATAACACTGTCGTATCATGTATACATGATGAATGATATAATATCATGTATTTACACTTAAATTAAATTTTAGGTATTTTTAAAAGAAAATGGGTGTTACACTATGGGCCGAGAATAGGCTTTTTGTCTAATTTTTCTTTTATAAATTAACAAATGGAATTATTTATGGTTAGATTCTTAAGACTATATCATTCGTCATCATTTTAAAATAGGATTTATAATTTGAGAAACTGTCTTTACACTGATCCATAAGAATGGGCCTTAAGAGTCAATAGATTATTATCTAAAGATTTCTTACTCAATTCATTCTTAATGAGTCTAATCTTATTATCTCAATTCATAGAAGTAAATTCTATAAAACAACATCGTGTGTCACAAGTCTATTGTGCATATTTATGACAAAATTTTAATCTTTTTTACTTTATAATTTTTAGTATAAGAGCTCTTACTTGAATTAGGCATGGGAGAAAAAAAAAATTAGAGATTTTACCACCTAATCAAACCTTTACTTGGATTAACCATCTTATATCTTAAGCCATTTCTTTAATCTTGTCATTTTTTTCAAGCTATTTATAAAAGGAGAAGGAAAATATTTTCATATTTTTGAGAGAATTTCATACATTTTTAAAGAAAGAAGAAGAAAGTAAAGATTTTTTTTTTTTTACAGCATAACTATTTTAAAAGAATTAAAAACTGACTTAAAATATCACAGAGTACTGTGATCCTTCACTTAACCAAATAAAATAAAAATAAAATCTACTAAAACTATTATGTAGCAAATAAACAAATAATTGTTAAAAAAAGAAAAAAAAATTAAAAACTGACCTTATAAATAATTTTTGTTATAATAAAAATTAGAAAAAAGGATAATTTCTTCTTGAAAGTCATTATTTTTTAAAAATAATTTGAGTTGTTATCCATTTATTTTAAATACATTATTATTTCTAGGATTTTTAATATTAACAACTCTATAAGGGTACACGTATTTTATTATGAATATGTCACTCCATCTAAATTTTAACCTTTTTGAGAATGAGTAAAGTTTAAAATTATAAAGTAAAACTTTTTGGCCAACCTCAATTATTTTTTTTGAAATTGCTTTCTTATACCAAACTTTAGTTTTAGCCTTTTAAATTTTTGAATTCTCATACATATCATTTCTCAATTCTTTCAATTTATTTAACTGTAATTTATAAATTTACAAGTATCATCAAGATTTATGTTAAAAGCTTTTATAGTCCAATAGAACTTATGCTTAAATTCTACTGGTAAGTGATAAGGTGTTTTATAAATTAGCCTATAAGAAAATACACTCGATGATATTTTAAGAATAATTCGATAAGTTTAAAGTGTCTTTAAGTTTTAAAGAGCAATTTTTATGATTTGGATTAAAAGTTTCTTCCAAAATTTATTTTATTTCTCTATTTGCTAATTCAACTTGTTCATTTATTTGTGGGTGATAAAAGATAAATACTTTATGCATAATTTTATATTTTTTTATTAAATTTCAAAAGATTTATTACAAAAATATGTTCTTTTATTACTTATAATAGCTCAAAGAATTTCAAATCAATTCAAAATATATATTTTTTAAAATTTAATCACTATTTTATGATCATTATTTTAATATAAAATTACCTCAATCTATTTTGAGACATAATGTATTGTAACTAATATATACATAAAGCCAAAAGAAGATAGAAAAGGTCCATAAATCCTATACCCCAATAATTGAAAAATTTAATAATAAGAATGAGATTTAGAGGTATCATATTTCTTTTTGAAATGAATCCCAATTTTTGATAATTTTCACATATTTTGTAAAATACATATTTATTCTTAAAAAGAGTTGGTCAATAAAAACTACACTGTAAAATTTTTACAGCTATTTTTTTTGAAGAAAAATGTCCACCACTTGCCTCATTATAATAAAAATTAATTACACAACTTACTTCATCATCTAGTATGTATCTTTAAAATAGTTGATATGAGTAATACATGAATAAATATGGATTATTCTAATAAAAATTTCTCATCGCAGTTAAAAATTTCTTTTGTCTTAACACTTTTATTCGGATGACATATTTCCTATTGTAAGAAAATTAACAATATTAACAGACCATGGTATTGTAGTGATAGAAAATAAAAGTTTCATCAGAAAAAGAATTATTAATAGAATAAGTTTCAAATCATAAATTTATTGTCAATCTCAATAGGTGGTCTGCAATAAAATTTTCAACTTTTTTTTTTCTTGATTGTGATGTTAAATTCTTGAAGTAATAAAATTCATATTATGAGTCTTGATTTTTCATATTGTTTAGTCATTAAATATATAACAATAGAATGATTAGTAAAAACAATGATAGGAGATCTAATCAAGTAAGATCAAAATTTATTCAATGTAAATATTATAGTAAGTAGCTCTTTTTTAGTTGTAGTATAATTTAGTTAAGCATCTTTTAAAGTTCTACTTATATAATAAATTATATAAGGCTTACCCTTTTTCTTTTGTCATAAGATAGCTCTAACAATATAATTACTTATATTACACATTATTTTAAAAGATAAAGACTAGTCAGTAGATTGTATGATAGGAGAAGATTTTAAAAACTCAACTAATTTATCAAAAGCATCTTGACAATCTTATGTCTATTCAAACAATCTTTTATTAAAAGATTACAGAGTAATTTAGATATAGTACTAAAACTTTTGACAAACTTTTTATAAAATTCAGCATGTCCCTAAAACAAACAAACTTTCCTAACTATTTTTGGTGAAGGAAAATTGGCAATTAATTTCACTTTGGCTTAATCAACTTTAATTTTTTTAGAAGATATCAGATGACTAAGTACAATCCTAGAGATAACTATGTTATGATATTTTTCTCAATTTAACACAAGATTTTTTTCTTCATATCATTTTAAAACTCTTTCTAAGTTTTAGGACACTTTTTAAAAGAATTTTCAAATACATTTAAATTATTCATGAAAACTTCTAAATAATGCTCAACAATGTCACTAAAAATACTTAACATGCATCTTTAAAAAGTTGTTAGAGCATTATAAAGTTCAAAAGACATTCTTTTAAATGCAAAAGTACCAAAATGGCAAGTGAATGTATTTTTTTTATGTCTTTACATGTAATAAAAATTTTATAATAGCCTGAATAACCATCTAAATAATAATACGAATGACTTGTTATCCTTTCTAAAATTTAATCAAGAAATAATAAAGAAAAATGATTTTTTTTAGTGACTATATTTAATTTTTGATAGGCAATACACATTCTCTAATTAGATGACACACGTGTTGGTAATGACTTACTTTTTTTATTTTTAGCCATGGTAATTCTAGATTTCTTGGGTAATACCTGATTAAAACTTACCCACTTACTATAAGAAATAAGATAGATAGTACCTATATCAAGTAATTTAAGCACTTCAGTCCATACTACCTCTTTTATGTGTGAATTTAATCCTTTTTTATAGTTATTAAGATGTCATAACATTATTTTTTAAATGCGTTTAATGTATACAAATTAAACAATTAATGCCTTTTAAAGTCTACCTAATTGCATTTTTATGCCTTTTTAAAATTTTAACTTACCTTTTTATTCACTTGTGAGAGTAGAGCAGATGACAATTAAAAGTGTTTGCTTATCTTTAA
>JAWDEX010200442.1:0-11625 GCA_035221805.1 Trichilia hirta
TAGTATAAAATATTATAGTCACTCAATAATTCAAATAAAATATTTAAATTATTTTTATTTAATTTTAAAAATAAAAACAAAATAATTTTTATAATTTTAAATTATAAAATTAAATTAAATTCTTAATTTTTTATAAATATTAAATAAAAATATTTTAAAATTTACTTTTAAAAATTAATTTATATATTTTTATTATAAAGTATTGTAAATTAAAGTATTAAAATTTTAAATTAATTTAAAATAATTTTTTAATAAAGAAGTTAGTTAAATTATTTTTGTTAGGAATTTTCTATGATAAAAATGTAGGATTTATATGATAAAAGTTAAGGAGTTGTATGATAAAATATATATTTTATTTTTAATAAAGGGAGTATTTATTATATTTTCAAATGATAAGATTGTATTTATTAAAAACTTACTCCCAAGGCTATTTGATTTTTTGAAAAAGGTTTGTCTTTCTCCCGTTGATAATTTAATGCCAGAATCAGGTAATAAGATATGAAGTGGCGAGGAAATTGATAAACAACGAATAAGGCTTGCGTTTGCGGGAGCATTGCAACAAGGGAAAAGATAGACGATTGAATGGAAATAAAAGTGCGGAAACTAGGGGAGAGACACGCTGCATGATCGAGACAATAAGTGGACCCCAAAGCATCAACATCAACGGCATCAGTGTAGTAAGTTTAACAGTCATTCTAAGCTACATTCAATTATATCCTCCATTTTAAAATTTTTTTAACTCTTTTTTTTTTTAATTTTAAATTCTTTTACTATATTTTTTTTAAAAATAGAATATAGAAAATTAAAAATTGCATAATAAATTAATAATTTTAATTAAAAAACTTAAAAATTATAGTAAAAGAATTAAAATATAGTGTCTTAATTTTTACTCTATTTAACATTTTGGAGTAATACTTAATTTTTCTGTTTTGATTTTTTAACTATTTATTGTAATATCATAGCCAAATTTCTATTACTATTTAGATATTAAAAAAATTAATAAAATATTAAAAAATTAAAAATTATAACAAAAAATTAGATAAAGCTTGATAAAAAAAAAAACACATTATACGGTCCAGTGACGTCACCTTAACTTTGATCTGTTTGTATTGTTTTGGTTTCCTAGAGTGAAGAGGCGCCCTTAAGACACGCCCTGACTCGTCTGTCCCGAACCAAGTTGTTCGGTTGGGTCCACTCCAATTTCCCATGACCCACCACGTCCACATGCACCACCTTCGTTCATTACATGCCCCAATTCTTCAGACTAGTTATCATCATTTGCCATCTCCATCTCCGTTCATAATTATCATCTTTGTTTTCAGTCACTGTAAATGCAACAGTGAGTTGACTGATCTGAATCATCCAATATTTGTAACGCTTGAGTCTCTTCATTTCGGAGAAGAGAAGAGAGCCAACTCGGTTTTTAATTTTCTTGGATTACTTGTCATTATCCAACGAATATAACGTCTTTTTTACTAATTCACTTTGGCATTTCATACTTCATACTGAAGCTTGATGCGTAAAACCTGGGGTAAAAGGAATCTTAATTAAACTTTTTGTCCATATTTATTTTATATATCCAGAAGGAATCCTATGAAACATCTTCCAGGTCAGGCTACCATGATCATTTATATAGAGAGAGAGTTCAGCCGTAGCAATCTACAAGTTCCCGTATATATAAAAGTTCTGTTCTTCTGAATTTCTGATCTGCTTATTGTTTATGTTTTATGTTTTAGTTAGGATTATGGGAAGGGTTATATTTTGATGCTATCTTTGTATCTTTCATTTGAGAGATTTTTAGTCATGCATTTTGGAGGAACCAGAAGCAGAAATTAAGGAGGAAGAAGAGAAAAAGGAGGGTACAAAAAGGACAGAACATCAAGCTCATGAATTGGGAGGGCCAGAGTTTATATATGGAGGATCAAATACTGGGACTTAGTTTAGGTTTTTTATTGCTGTAGGGTAATTAATAGATAAGAGACATTTGAAAGAAAGAGAAAGGGAGAAGAAAGAACATGGGGGGTGATGGTGCGAGGGACAAAAGAGGGAGAAAGTGTGGCCCACATCACCGCCCATGCGCACGCTCTCTTACCTAAACTTAACCCATCATCGATCCGATAGCATGACCTAACCCTAACCCAACAGCAATAGAAACTCTATACACAAAAACTTCAAAAAAAGAAAAAAAAAAACCATAAAAACTCTCTTTTATTATTATTATTATTCCCCTTTTCTTCATCATTTTCACCTAGACCTTTACCCAACAACATATCCTCACAAACAGACCTGAAACAACCGAAGAAAAAATGAACTCTTACTCACATACGAGGTTAGAGTGAAGAAAGACGGGCTTGCTTGATTCAGCTATTTCAGCTGATAATTTTGTAGGCGATGCTCAAAAAGGCCCTTCTTTCTTTTTCTTTTCTAGGGAAAGGTAGAAGTTAGTAGCATTTGATCGATCGATTTTCCAAGAATAGTTAAAGACATCAAATCAAAAAAGGAAGCAAAGACATAAAACTCTCGCTCAATCTGTCTTCTCTCTGATTAATTCTCAACTGGGTTTTGGTTGTCTATGCTAAGCTAGTTAATTAGGGTTTGAATATGAATCCAGTTACAGCCCATGTCCCTCCTCTTCCGCCTCCTTTTAACGCAAGAGATATTCATCTACAACCACACCATCAATTTCGACCACATCATCACCAACAAAATTCTGAAGAAGAACAAAGAGGTAACGGCAGCTTAAATCGTGGCCAAAAACGAGATCGTGATGAAAACGCCATAACCACTACGGCAACAACGACAACAACCGTCGCTCTCAACACAATTGAAAATAAAGAATTAGCCGTCCTTCCCGGAGAAGGAGAAATCTCAAGAAGACCACGAGGCAGACCAGCAGGTTCCAAAAACAAGCCTAAGCCTCCAATCATCATAACCCGTGATAGCGCTAATGCTCTCCGATCTCATGTAATGGAAATCGCCAACGGTTGTGATATAATGGAAAGTGTATCAACTTTTACGAGGCGAAGACAAAGAGGGATTTGCATTTTGAGTGGTACTGGTACTGTAACGAATGTAAATCTAAGACAACCAGCTGCACCCGGTGCAGTCGTGACCTTGCATGGGAGATTCGAGATTTTATCGCTTTCAGGATCCTTTCTACCGCCTCCCGCTCCTCCATCTGTATCAGGATTGACAATTTATGTAGCCGCTGGTCAGGGTCAAGTAGTTGGTGGAAGCGTAGTGGGTTCGCTTGTTGCTTCAGGTCCGGTGGTTATTATGGCAGCTTCTTTTGGTAATGCGGCATATGAGAGGCTTCCCCTGGAGGAGGAAGAGACATCGATGACACCGATTGCTGGAAGCAGACCACTGGAGTCAACGGAAATTCTCGGACAGCCGCAACAGCAGCAACTATTGCAAGATCCTAGTGCTTCTTTTATTCATGGTTTAACACCAAATCTTCTAAATTCAGCGCATATACCAGCTGAGGCATATTGGGCCACAGGTCGCCCTCCTTATTAACAGAAGAAAAAAATTGTGCGCCTTTTTTTTTTTTTTTTTTTTTTCTTTTTCTTTTCTCTATCTTTGTTTGACCTTTCCAATCATCTTTCATTCTTCTTCTTCTATAAAGTCTATGTTTCAGATGTTTATTTTGGAATTCATCTACCTTTGACTGAAGAAGGATGTACAAATTAATGAAATTTTGGGTTTCTTTTTTACCGCATTAGAAATTTAGAATATCTTTATCTGTTCTACCAATTAATGATATCTTGAGGATGCAGCAGCTGGCAAAGACAGTAGCCCATCTCCAATTTCTGTCATTTTCTTTGTAGCAGTTCTGATAACTTGCTTGATAATTGTTCGTCTACTCTTTGCTGAAAAAAAAAAAAGGCAACCTATTTTTCAGGTCCTTTCTTTGTGTTTAAGATTTCAGGTTTCTTCGCACCTCTTGCACGATCTTAACACAGACATATTAACCTTTTACTTTAAAAATTATTGGAATCTGTTTCCAATAAACAAATATAAAATTTTGAACCTTCTTACAATTTAGCATCCTGACATTTGAGAACACCAATGATTTTAATCAGAAATTTAGCCTCTTCAATACTTACTACTTAATCGCGTCTTTGACAGAAATTGGAGATGATGATCGGTGAAAGGTATGGGCTTAGGGTTTTCTTGTCTGTTTGTTTTATTTTTCCGAACAGTTATGGTTTATTATAGAATCAGAGAAAGATGAGCACTGACTACTGGATTACACGTGCGCTACTCTGTAAAAGCTCCTTTCCGAGGCACCTACACTTCCATATAAAGGCAATCAACAACCAGGACAAACGGACATCAAGCGTTAAAGTTTCTCTTTCTCTCTTGTAAAACTGTCACTGTCACCACCAGAGAAATATAGGGTACAGCGGGAGTAAATCGAACTGTGAGGTAAGTGAGTATAAAATAATCTGTTTGTCTTGATTCTAAAAATGGATTCTCTTCAAAACCCTAGATCTGGATTTCGTTTTCTCTGCAATGAAAATTCCAGCAGTACCTCCACATGATTTCCTTTCTGATAGAGCATTATTTATTTGATAATTTTTGATAATTTTTCCTTATATGTTAACTTGATAATTTCTTCTCATGATTTCTTATTTTTTATTGATATATCCGTTTGGTTTTGGGCCACCATTGTTGCCTTTTTTATTATATAAACGCAGTTCTATCTTCTTCTTCTTCCTTGTTCTTGCATTTTTTATTTAATTTGCATAATTTTATCCAATAATTATCGAGTGTATAGGAAAAGTTTACCTCGTTTTCTCATATTGTAACTCATAAGGCTCACATTTAAGTATTCCATGCCCTACAAAAATTAATTGATTTTGTATATGCTTGTTTTTTCCATTGGAAAATATTTTAACGAAGTTCCTTCCCTATCAAATCCTTAAATATATTGCCATTTGATTGAAACATATATATGTTTTTCCCAAAAAAGTAAAACAATTAGTACTTATGTTTTAAGAAATTGATTGGAACCATTTATTCTAGTGTTTTTTTTTTTCAGATAGTGGTGTTTAATACTAAGTGTTTTCAGAGCTTCATCTATGTCCATTCCTTCGTGTGTACAAGGTTTTTAATCCTAAAATATAAAACAAATTATAGTTTAATTTTCTTCTGGGTCTTGTACAACTTGGAAGTGATAATTGGGTGGACCATGTCTACAATGTGCTTTGAGAAGATAAGGTGATCTGGTTCTTCATGATAAACGCATATAAGTGCTTTGAACTACACTTCAATGATTATCAGTACATAATAAAGATGTTATTCTTATTATTTATGTCTTTTTGCATTCCTTTTATTGATAGCAGCCACCCAATTTGATGCATAATTGTAAATGACGCTGGAGTAGAATGCTGTCAGAAAACTCGTTCTTTTGCTAACATAGTGCTTTGAGGCGGACCCTTTTATAGTTGTAGTCTTTGTGACCCATCGTGCTATTACCCTTGTATATATTGATTATTGTCTAAATAATTCATATAATTTTCCTCGATATTATATAATTAACGGAAGAAGAAGAATTCTCTTTCTTCCTCTCCTTACAAACCATCTATGCCCCATAAAGCTAGCTCCTCATGGGAACTGAGTAGTTGTGAATATAAGCTTGAAGGGAAAATAATTGTTGATTTCTTGGTTCGTCCACAGTCACACACATTAAATCTTTTTGGGTTATGCAGTTTAACTGGAAAATGCATTTCAAATTTGATTTTCAGATATTGTGTGCATGTTGGCTGGCAAAGTTTTTCACGACATAAATTGAAAACCAGTGAGATATAATGATTTAAGCTGTAGATATGATTTTCGAAAACAAACAATAGAATTAGTTATATGTTTTGTTGATGGAGGATGAGATCCCGTAGACGATCTAGCATTTGTTTGCAAGCTGGATCATCATAGGATTACTGGGTTGCAAGATACTCAAGATTTACAGGCTTTAGATTTCTACTCTATGGATTACCTTTCACCATATGTGGAGATAAAGCTATGAGTACCATGGAAAACGAAATTCTAGATAGATAAATTTTCATTCCACATTTAAGAAATGGACTAAGAAAATAATTACTATATATACATGAGTTGATCTTCATTTTAACTGAATATGGATCTTGACCTAAAATTATATTTTGACTGAATGTGCAAGCAGTTTCATATAATTTAAGAATTAAATTTTGATATAGTTATCTTTGGTGTAAATTATTTTCCACTTTAAAACTCCAATTTGCATCAGAGTGTAATTGACTCAAACGTCTAATCACAATAGTCAAGTCTTTAGTTGGCAAACAATTATCACTGTGACAAGACTTCGTTGTACGAACACCTTGGCTCAATAACCATGCAAACGATACTATTATTCCCTCTATGTAAGTCGTCGATTTGGAGATCTAGAAATATTTGGCATATAGGTACTAGATTGACACGATGGTATTTGTCATTTAAAAATTTCACTGTGGTCTTATAAAAACTAAAGAACGATGGTTTTCATCACCAGTATAAATTCAGTTTTGTACAAATAATGAAACACGAAGGTGACATTTTGCCGTACAAAAAGAATTGGAGACTGAATTTGCTAGCTTAGTAAAAGCGGCTATGGAACATGGATTATAACAAATCCAAGCCTCGCTTTTCCATTGAAACAAAATTACGAGCGGATTTTAACCACAAAGATGGGACATTCTCGACCAAGTCCATACAGCTTCGCACAGTGCGTTTCCTGACATCAGTCGAATGAAGTGAATATCAGGTGAGCAATACAAAGACGCCTACTACTTCTGTAATAACTAGAATTCTATCTGCAATCGCCGTAGTTCAGAGTGGAAGGTGGGGCTCGAGCTGAAAGTTCGGTGGGCAAGACTTCTTATGTCTCTCGAGAACAGTCCCGTGAAATACGAATTAGCTCCCATAGAGCACCTCCGTTGATCATTTCCTTAGCATTTACCTCTGTAATTTGAAAAATGAAAGCTTTCAAGAACATGTCGCTAAGAACATCAATTTGTACAAGAAAATGGGGGAAGACATCCACTTACCATGCTGCGTGAGGTGGCAGAGTGCTAGCTCAATGTGTCGCCTGATTGGGGCAGCTTCATCATTTGCATTTTGTACAATCCATGGAAGTGCTCCATCTTCTATGAGAAGAGATCTGTCACTTTTTACACCTGTGGCAGTATAACTAGGTCAGGAATGATAACAAATTGCCACAGAGTATCCAAGTTAATCTTTCCCATAAGGATCCTTTCGCCAAAAAGAAGATATATCTTAAAATCATTTTCGGTATCTTCAGTTTTGTTGTGGATATAAGGCCAATATACAATTCATTTTGAAAAAATATCAAGCAGTGGCATCATCCACCTGCAGTTACTGCCACCACCAGCAGCTTCTTCAACATTCAATAGCCACATAATGACAGGTCAGAAAGATGTTAACCTTGCGTACATGCTTGAGACTCGCATTTTGCAAAGTTAGCAATTCCTCTTGCAATCTGGGATGGAACATCCGGATGTCCACATCTCACCATTCCTAGCAAGGCCATAATTCCACCTTCAGACCTCAGCTTCATTTGGAGCTTATCTGGGCGACAATAAAGAAATATGCTTACAAAAAAAATTCCAAGGCATAAAAGGCAATTGAGCAAGACAAGAAATGAGTAGACCAGCTAGCTTTAAAGAATATGAATGAGATAACAATTGTTTCAAGCTAAAATAACACATCCACAAACAGGATACATTAATTCATCTCTACATGCCAGAGTAGCAATGATAAAAGAAAATTGGTTAACTGAATTTTCTCGCATAATGGTGTTAAAGTCTTCTCTTCCTCTACCGGCATATGTTCTAGATGTCTTTTTTTACGTATTCCCATCATCACAAATTACCAGAAATTATCAAGAATTCCTATATTTCATTTGACACCTAAGCAAACAATCTCAAAAGTCAAACATGTCTAAACAAAAACATTAAATGAGAATATGATGGAAGAGAGGACATTATACCATTTCCACACAAATTAGCAATAGCTCCAGCTACCATGCGTAGAGTTTGAGGATCCTCAGCATCAGCTGCTGTCATGGATAACAGACTAATGCCTCCTTGTGTCATTATAAGTTCCTGATTAGCTTCTGTGATGCAAAAGGGAAAAAAAATAACCACCAATATATTAAAAACCAGTGAGATATGAAACCTTAAGTGTTGACCTCAAATAACGAAGAAACACTGAGCACTCTCAAAGATAAGAAGTAAAGAATGTGCAGTTACCATTCATCGCAAGATTGGCAATTGCACCTGCCGCCACTCTGCGAACAGTTTCATCCTCAAACTTCTAAGAAGCATTAACAAAGAAGAAAGACCACCAGCTTCAACAATCCTTTCCTGATTAGCTTCTGCTTAGAAAAAAGTAAGTGCACATCATTTTTCAGAAATTGACAGTTTCATTTTCCACTTACTCCCCCAACTTTAAACAAAATAAAGGAATTACAAACATTTTCAAGAAAAGTGGGGGACAGAAGATTAGTTCTGCTCCCAGAGGTAGAATGGTGCTTTTGCTTATCAGGAAAGCAACAATAGTACACAGGACTACAAGCATTCCTGAATAGAATCAAACCAAGTAATCACCAGGTTTACTATCCCCAATGCACTCTAAAATAGTTTCACCAGTGTGAAGCAAAAACTTAAGCAACCAAAATTCTTAAATCGAGAAAAATGAGTAAACATCAAAATATTCTACAAGAGAAAGTACATAAGAGCACAATCTTTAAAGAAAAGGATTACCCACCTTCAGCTGCTAGGTTGGCCACCACCTTTACAGCATGAATTTGTATATTAGCATCTTCTGACTCAAGCAATGACAAGATCTTTTGCAATCCAACTCTCAAATTAACTGATAAACTGTAAGAAGTACATTATGGTTTGACAAATATTCAAAGGGTACAAGATTCACGACCTTGTTCAAAAAGTGTGGTAATTGGTGCCTTCTGTCCATTCGCAGAGTCTCTAAGTTGAGAATGCCTATCCAGACCAGCAAAAGCATTTCCATATTTACCTCTCTCAAGACATCTTCGCATCTGTAATTATAGGAGTCAAGGCAAGAAACTTAAGCTTTACATGTGTCTTCTTGTGCTTTAACGACTAAGAGATACACTATACTCATGTTCAAAATGAAAAATCTCAACATGTAGTGAAATTTTATCTCATGCTCTGAGAGTTATCTCACAAAGATGGGAACTTAATGTCTTTTATAATAGTTACCCAAAAATAAGCTAACTGTGGGAAAATCTTGGCAGAACTTTCTCAATGAATCACACCTCCTAATGTTTCAATTAAAACCTTGAATAGCAGGAAACCCATGACATATAACATCCTATGCAGCTGGCACCCATGACAATACAAGAAACCAAGCAACAAACTGGTTAACCCAACTTGGCGTTATACTGAAGATACGTGCAAAGCCATAATATAATCAAAGCATCATCTTCAATTATATAAACAAAGAGGCATTGATTAAAGCATGAAGGGCGTGGTCATAAGTTGAATACCTGATCAGCTTCAGAAGTCAATTGCAATAATTGGCTTCATAGTGTCACTGCTTCTTCTTCAAGTCTCCTTTTTTGATGAGTCTCGTCCTCCAAGATTTTTTAAAGGTTTGACATTTCCGTATCTCCACATGACTAAAACACCAAAAAAATCCAGTAAGTATAACCATTTTCACATTTAGAATCAACAAAAACCCAAAAAAACTTAATGTATGCACATTACATAGTTCAGAATAAGAATCACACCCCCGATTCCGTATATTGTCCAAATTGACTCTTCAACTTGTTGAGCTCCTCTTCAGCTGCCTTTCTCGTATGAATTTCATTTGGAAGCAATTTTCTGACCTCTGCAACTTCCCCTGCAACCAATACCCCGGGCGGTTGCAAAATAGTAGAAACAAATGAATGCACTCTGAATATGAATGAAACATTCAAGTCAATGGCTAAAAAGTTGTATAATTTTAACAGTTAATGTATAAAATGCCAGAGTTGCTGCAATGTAAAAGCCATCATAAAGTAATTGTTATACAACAAGCCATCCATTGACTTCAGCAATGCATAATGCTCATTACTAAAAATGACCAAGCTTATATTGAACAAATCTTCAAATAAATCAAGGTGGAAGAGTACAAATTTGAACTTATTTTTGTGGAAAAGGGCTTAAAAGAATCAAACAAAATTGGCAGTTCAGAAAATATTTCTCTGTGGGACAGGCTACTGCTCAGAACAATATTTTCCCCATCTTTCAAAAACAAAATATCTACAATGGAGTTGAAGAATTAAGCATGAGCCCCTATTGGTGTCAACAACATCAATATGTGTCCCCATCAAATGTGGCCCTGGCTAAACACAATCATGACGCAAATTCCTTCAAGCAATAGGAATGATTCTTTATAGTACATACTAACGTGTATGTGTGATCACATGCATATCACAGAACGCAACGAAAACAATAATTTTATTAGGTATTCAACAGTTCTGTAAATTAAACACATTTAATTTACAATTACTAATCTTTAGTGATTCTTTGATGAAGTGCAATACTAATAATATGATGCCTCTGAGAAATCAAACGCTTTTGATTTTTTACTGATTGGCCAATTAGAGAAAAAAAATGAGAAAATTGAAAAGAGGGCAGAAGCTGAACGATTCAGCTCACTTGGGGAAGGAGAACGTTTTTTCTTCGTTTTATAATTTTATGACAAATATCATTGGGGAACCTAAACTGTAAAATATCATTCAAGTCCCTACTTGAATAATATCATTCATGCCCTAAGTATAAAATATCATTCAGGCCTCTCGATTTTTAAAAATTATAAATTAATCTCAAATTCCATTTAAATATCTATATATTTATGAAATACTGTAATTTACTCTAAATCACAATAAGGTTGTTAAACAATTTAACGCGTAAACCATTTACGATTTTTGATCAAATAATATCTCCGAGAGTGCTAGCTCTCTTGTGAATATTATTTACTCTCTTTCATAATAAGGATAACTCAGGGTTTATGTTGTGACTTCTCAGGTTTACTATGATGTTAACTGTGAACTGAAATCAATCTCATTGACCTCATTTCGAACTATTCAAATTCTTAATGACTATGGTTGACTTCTAACAATGTACCATAGCCCCTAACTCATAACGAAGAAAAACTTCATCGAACCTTATTTTCAATTATAGGTTTTGCGTGAATAATTTCCTTCCGTTCGTCTAATCCCAACCAAATCAGGGCTCACGAATATCAAAACTCTTAATTCAGTTTTATTCAGATAATCAGTCAATACGAACTGAACTTGTCACTACGAACTCTTTGTATGACATTTGTGCTTTGGCCAAAGGCTTTATTTTCAGTCGTTTACTAATATTCGACTGAGAACTCAAATCTGGATCGAGTCAACGCTACCTCGTAATCCACTATATCGAGTCAACGGATTCCTTCTGACAATTATTTGCTATTCGATATAAACAACACATGACCAAACCGGCTTCTGTGTACAAGACGTGATTAGTCTCGTATTTATACACCATATGAACCATGTGCATCTATACCGATTGACAA